>JALDNG010000979.1:0-74123 GCA_024349245.1 Neodontobutis hainanensis | reverse complement strand
CGTTAATTTTGAGAAATAATTTACCTGATATGAATTAACAACAATATAAGATTTAAAATGGCACCTGAAACATTTAAAAGAAACAGAAATAATATATTTCTAAAATACAGACCCATATATGAATCATATAATTTAAGATTTTGAATTTTTAGATTTGAAGATATTTCAGCTCATTTTTTTAAATTGTGGACAGTCGTCCTGAGATTGAAAATATTTGATTTTCGCTCCTCGAGTGCGTGTAGGATAAGAGTTACTTTTAAAAAACTTAACAAATAGATCGATACTGGGTAGGTAAAATTTAACAAACTATGTGAAATAAATTGTGCATATTAACTTCAATATTCAGATAGAATTCAAATTTACACAAACTCGATGATAATACGTTTTTGAACAATTAAAATTATGTGTTAAATATGATCACATATTAATTTGAATATTACGGAGCGTTACTTCAGGCCTTTTTTCACGTTCGGTTTTCAATCGGGTTCGTTTGATTGGCTTATGCCTTGGTTTAAACATTTATATTTTGATTTTGCTTCATGCTAAATTCTGTATTTATCACCTGATCGGAAGGGGTTTATACACTATTTTAAGCTCATTCTCGTTTATTCGCCGTTATTTTTACTTTCATTTTTTGAAGTATCGTGCATCAATTTGGAAATCCCTTGTTGTAGATTATCTTCTTTATACGTCTAAATGGCAAAATTTTTGTTTGCTATTTCATCGTATAATTGTGTTGACGTTTAAATTTTTCCCATAAAATTTTTTATCTTTCTTTTCCATGATATAAGCAATTGCATAAATATCAATTTTATGTTGAATTCAAGAAAAAAAATTCGATATGTTTTATCTGATGGGGTTTAATATCTTAGTATTACAGAACAAAAAATTCAAGGCGATGTCATAAGAGCAGCATTCGCTTATGTTTCTTAGGGATTACTAATCTGTCAGACTGATTCTTAATAACTCTCTTGATGATTATTTTTCCATTATATCTCCTCAATTTTGGAGGCGTGAATGTGCTAAAGGTGATTTTGTAACGTAACCAATTTTAAGTTTATCTGATGGTTCGACAATCTCAAAAATTGACCAATCTTAATTATAAGGAAAAAAATTTGTCATCTCTATAAACTACCTTATAAATTTAGTTCGATATTTTCATATATATTTTTAATTTTAATATTGAATATACTTAAATATATTCAAAAGACAGAGTGCTATGTTGATGAAATCACTGTGGTGTGATGTAATTTATCCTAAAGATAGCCAATTTTTTATTTTAAACTTTAAATTCAACATTGGAAAATTTAGATCAATGAAAAATATATATCAGTATATATGTGATATGTTTAACAGAAATTTATAAACATAAATAAAATATTATTTTAAGTGTTTATTTCAAAGAGTTGAAGGCGTTTTGAGCGAAACGGTGTTTACTATTCGTTTGGGAAATTTTTTTCCTCATATTATCCGATATGAATCAATGAAAGAGTACGACAAGTAGGAATTAAAAATGAAAATATCAAATTTTGCGAAGTGACACATTTTTTGAATTTATCGGGTGTTTAAGAATATTTTTCTATTTTTACCCTTTTTTCATTTAGAATGGCGTGTCTCGAATCAGATTTAAGACTGTTTTCATCGCTAAATCGATGAAGATCTGGAAAATGTTATATTAGAGGAACCAAAATACTCCTCTTCGAAATGGAGAAATGTGAAAATTGATTGAGATGAAATTTCTTTTTTGTTTGCTTTCTTGAAATTTCTAAAATTTATGTTTTAGAAATGGTTAAGGCTGATACTTCTCATTGACAAAATAAAAAGATTTCTGAATTGTTAGAAGGCTATTTCATGCAATATTCCTGAACATTTCAATATGTTTTTAACAATAATGAGTACACTGTTTTGAAATTATTTAAGTGTAGATCTGTAAGAAGTGCCAGCAATTTTGAATTTTATACATTAGGAGATTTTTAACAGATGAAAATAATTTTCATTTTTCTGTTTTTATAAAGTCAAAATTACACAACGAAACTTTGTCAGAAAAATACAAATCCCTGGAATAGTGTTGATAGTTGTTCGTAATCTTATTTTTCGTAGTGCGGAAACCTTACTGAATTCATCAGGATAGTTTCCCTTACTATGACAGAAATATTTTAGATTTTTAAGAACATGATAGGAAAGGACAAAATAATTATTTTTGAAGGTTTAAGATTGAAAATATTTCAGAATATTTAAACCGAACAATCATGAGTTTATACGATGTCTGTACATGCAAGATTTTACGTATTGCTGTTTACTTTAATGGACAATATGAAATCGTGGATCGAATTTTTATAAAAACAATGTAAAAATTTACTTTTACTTTCAGGACTTCTTTTATTTTTTAGAATTTTGACAAAGAGACATTAATTACTTTCAGTTTCACTTTAATGGACTTATTAATATAGATTTGTTTCATAGTATCAAAAAGATACATTCAAAAATTTTGATTGAATTTAAATTTCTTCAAATCAAAGCCGAATTAACCAATCAAAATTTAAGGAATATCACTAAGCTAGTTTTAGAATAATAATTAAACTTAATCCTTGAATGTCGTCTCAGGTTTGTTCATTCGTAGTTTTGATCGTTTGATGAGCTGATTTTCACAGAACACATTTATAAATCAACAAAACTTGAGATACGTTGGATTCTGTAGAGAGTTTAGAACCACTCTAAATTATAAAAACTAGTAGGAAAAAAAGGATATATATAAAAACTAAATTGAATTTGAAAACCAAATCGAAATAAATTCCATTGATCATCGATCGAAGCCATGCAGAATTATCGTTTAAAAGAAAACATACATAATCTTTACAAATATGCCACAAAATGTCATTATGAATGATTTTTTTTTGCGCAACCGCTTCAAACCATTTATTTTATAAGAGTTCGAATTTTTTAATTTTTGGTTACAGAATTGTAAAATACATCAAGATGCAGATCTTTTATCATCAAAAAATTAACAATTTTGTCCTCTTATAGGGATAATTTTAATAAATATACATAAAACCAGCTCACCAGTTAAAAATCTGAGATCATAAGACTACGCAGCAAAGGTAAACAAGGGAATGTCCTAATGCATTTGACAATCATAGGTTCTGCCGAAATCACAGAATATCTTAAAGCTTTAATGTAAAAATTTTGCAAAATCGAAGATTCTATAAAACTAATCAATTTAAAACACTCAAAGAAATTTTACTACTTTATAGATCAATGTCTGACTACTCTTGAACGCGGTTTGTAACAAAAAAGTAAAAATTATGTCATGCACAGAACCATGATAAGGACAGGGTTAACTTTTTTGTCATTTCATTTCATAATATTCAATTACTTATTGTGGCTTAAAAATGAAGGAAATTAAAAAGAGGATTTAAGCAAAAAAATTTATTTATGTCACTTTAAAACATTTTTGAATATGTTTTTGATTTGATACAATCAATTGAATTATTATCGTGCAAGTAACAAGAGTTTTCTTTATAATTTTTTGATGTTATAAAACTATAATTATTACCTATTTCCTTCTTATATTTGTTCTTTTCTCAATCCACAAAATTTGGTTTGGGTTTGTTTATTGTTTCGATCTTAAATCCATTCAACCTCATCACACGTAAAAATATATTTGAAAATTAAAATATGTAAAGTGTGAAGATTTTCTTTCATTAACTCGTCGACGTTTAAATTAAAAACTAAAATAATTTTTTATTTAAATTTCTTAAATTTTTTATTAATAAGATAAAAATGTTAATTAACATAATGTTTAATCGATCTCATCCAATAAATTACTTGCAGCTTCCATATCTAAAGATGATAAACTACAGTATTCAATGTAACTAATTTTAAATAAAAAATTACTGTTTCCTTATGTCTTTCATCAACCACTTAATTTTAAATGAATATCGTTCATCGAACATCAACTCGTGCAACGCCTCGAGATCATCAGATGATAAGAGTGCTCCGAATTGAATACGATCAGTTATCTGTATATCAAGTAATAAATCCAGCATCGCAAGAATTAGTTTCTCATGTTTGCTTTTATATATATAAAATTGCTGTTGACCGATTAAAAATTCAAATGGAAGTGGATCACAGAACTTTTTAACAAATACAACAATCGAAGATAATAATTTCAAGAGTTCAGTCATCAAAATGTAATCATTGACATTTTCACAAATAGCCTTCGTGTATCGAGAAACGTCAGAACAGTCGAAAGAGAATTTCAGTTTTACATGATTTTTCATCATAATTGATATACATCGAATCGAATATAGCTTTATTTCTGCGTTTTTATAAAATGTTAACTGTTTTATCACTTCAAATCCATCCAACTCATAACATATTGTCGATGCTTTTAAATGGGAAAGGAGTCTGAGAAGATCACAAAGTATCGGAACAATGGGTTGAGTCTTTTCTCTCCAGAACTCTGACATAGATTGCTTTAAATCTTTTATATTTTTTTTTATTGTTTGAGAAGCATAAACAGAATCAATTTCCATGTCGTCTTTTTCTGAATCGTTCGTTCCTATATATGTGGATGTTTGTGTTTCCTGCTCCTCTTCGGATGAAACTGATGACGAAGGCGAAAATAATTCTTCCTGATTGTTAAACTGATTCATTCTCCTATTATTTGAAGAAAATAAGCGGGCGGCAGCGCAATACTTTTCATAGATGGTTAAACTTAGGATCTGGTACATTTTTAAAATCGAAAATTAAAAAATATTTGAAATTTCAATCTTTGACTGGTTTAAGAAGTATATTGTCTTAAAATAATATTAACTCAGATATTTTACGATGAATAAATTGCTAGACATCTCAAAAGATTTATCACCAATGAACTGTGAATTTTCAAATACGCGTGAATAAATGTTTTTTACATACATGACATACTCTTTATGTTTTCCTCGTAAAGAAAAAAAGGAAAGATTTCAGATAAATTTAAATTCATGCGTGAAACTAAATGTGTATCGAAATTTTTGCATCCATTTTTCTTAAATTGTGATAAAAATACACCATCATTCTGATAACCTAAGTAACAGCTCGCATTAAAGACATTATTTTAAGTAGAAAAAAGACAAAAGAAAATTTAGTTAACGGTTTGACCTTTTCAGGGGTACCGCAACAAAACCGCGAAAGACAAAATCAAAAATTCATTTTCGTCATAAGCACCCAGAAAAAATTTTTGCTTAAATAGTTACAAATTAAATTTATCCGAATTAACTAGTCTTGTAAATGATTCCAATTGAGCAAAAAATGTTCTATTGGCCAAAATAAAGTTTACATTTGTTTTATACAAGAATAAAAATATAAAACCAATTCTAGATTATAAAACTATTGGGTTTGTTGAATTAAATAGCATACCCCTATTTTGGCAATGATTATTATAAAATCAATTTTGAACAACACACGTGACACGGCTAATGACCTGTCATGCTGTTTTCGTTGAATCAAAATAAAACCGAAAGAGATAACCCCAGGCCGCATGTCATGTCTTATTATATCGTCAATTACATAGAACAGTAAATTAATCCAAAATTTTGTTACATATCAATTTTAAACATTTCTAAGAACAAAATTATTTAATTATTTTAAATTTTTGTCAATCGATTTTTAGCGCGCTCTATTTTGCAGTACGAGAATTTGGAGCGTTGCCATTATTATGATTCAAACATTTATCTCATGAGATTTTATATTTAATATTTTTGCAAACTTGAAATTTTTTATTGATATTTTGAGTGCCAGTGTCTTAAACTGTTTGGATAATTGTTGTGTTCAAAGGTTATCAAATTCTAATGAAAAATGAATTTTATAAAGATTAAAAAAAACTCAAATCATTTTTCGTTAACGAGATTCTCATCGCGGCATTTTAGTTGAAGAAATATTTATTTTTACTTAAACTTGATTTCGTTATTTTTTATATTTAAAACAAATACTAATTCATGATAAATTACAAAATATGAAAATCGAGTTTCACCGCCTATTGTTTCAATTTAAATTATTTTGTGTTTACGATGAAATGATGAGTTTAATAATTAATTATTGAGCTCATTATAGACTTTTATTTCCATAAAAGATGGAAAATAGAACTTTAAAAATTCATATTATCTGCCTATATCCAAAATCTCTCTTGATCAAAACAGTTAATAAAAAGAAGTTATCTTTTTACATCATTAACCTATTTTAGGACAATTAAAATTGGAAAACGGTAAAATTTATTTATCAACAGAATGTGACATTTTATAAATCTTAATATCTTACCTCATCAAAAAATGGTTGGGTTCTAGAAAATGAAAATCAAATTAAAAGATAGAAAGCCAAAGAATCCTTCTTGCTTTTTATTAATAATCTAAAATTTTACAATTTTCCTAAAAACGTGAATGTGATTTTTCCTGAAATTCATTGATGATTTGACAAAGACAAAAATTGTTGTTTTGTTTGCTGATATTACGTTAGATCCGTTATCGCCAACATACCTTTTAGAAGATACATATAATTTTTAATAATCTTTCTTGGCCGTGATGTTTAACCCTAAGATGGAAAAGTTTTGATAAGATTAATTTAATTACGTAAGATATTGACTTTCACACGAAAACTTTTATTATCTCTTCAATAAGTATGAAAATGAAGCATCAATGATCAAAACCAAGTGTCAGAGCTTTCGATTGTCAAATATTTGCTAATATAAAATCACGAAAATTTCGTCGTTCCTATTCGGTTACAGTGATTTTAGAAGTCATTTTAACAAATCTCTATGCAATCTGGTTATAAATGTAAATCGCCCTTTTAATATGCTTCAAAATATAAAATCTCGATAATGAATATATCAATTTTGGGCCACCTAATAAAATAAAATTTCTTTTTGAGTTAAGCCTGACGTATTTGGTGAAAATCTAAATTTACATAAAACCCCAGACGAATAGTTACGAAATGAATCACTTATTCCTGAATAAATACCAAATTAAACTAGTAAATTTAGAAAACATACTAAAATTGTTTATTGATCAAAAATCGTGAGTGAGGCCAAAATAACGATATTTAATAATATTTAAAATCTTGTTTTTTTGTTTAGAATGTAGGAGTAAACCTATCAGGGTTCCTCACAAAAAATTTTACCTACATGTGTAGTATAACAGACATGCGCTAGATTAGTTCATTAATGTCGTCCAATGATTAGACTATATTTGGTGGAGACTACGGGCTTGCATTATCCGACATCAAGATTCCAGTCCTTTCTTGAACAACTGATCCCAGGCTATGGATAATTTGTTTCGAGACCTTTGCAACAGCGCAGAACTGGGATACAACAAGACGGTCGTTGATCGTTCCCAAGTTCTTTGATCAGCATCTGCTTGACGCTTAGTCAAAATCAGAGGTTTACAAGATGCCTCAATCTGGATAAAATGGGATGCTCTTAAGAAATGGACCTCCCAAGAAGTCAAACCCATGGGGGACACATCCTTTTATTTCGTCAAATTCTCAAACTCGAAATTAAGTCCAGCACAGAGGGTCCATGATTTTTCGCGAGAATTGAACCTTTATTCAACATAAAATATGCCGTCACTGAGCCCTGAGGATAAAAGCTTTATTATCAAAAAGCGCATCCTCCAGTCTCTCCTATTGGCCATTGCTACTCAGCTAAGATTGTTTGGAGACCTATCACTCACTGATTTATGATTCAAGGCTAAAATTTCGTAAGATTCTACACACGTAGCGACTGTTGAGACGGAATTTTAAATCCTAGAACAGGATATTGCTGCAATCATGCCTAAGAAAGACTATCAAAAGAAACCTATACATGATAGACTCGAGTCAATCGAGAACAAACTCGCGACATTGAGACTCAGAGACCAACGTGATCCCAACGTTCCTACATCGTGTGATAAATGTGGAGCAGCCCGTCATCAAGCACGGGAATGCAAAGGCCTTGTCACATGCAACTACTGTCGTCTTCAAGGTCACTTTAGAAGGATATGCTCGAAACTGAAATCCACCAAATCTACTTCAAAAAATTATTTAAATCGTCGTTATTGTCATTCTTCTTATTCTTCTTGTTAGTTGCCCACGCGTGAATGTAACTATCCTTCCTTAAGCAAAAATAGCGGCTCTTGTAGATACAGGATTGTGCATCTCGCTTATCGACTAATCCGCTGTACAAGGAGAAATAGCACCATCAGATACAACAATATTTCACAGTGACAGGAGAACTTATAAAAGTACTTGGATGATGTAACCTTTTGTTAAAAATTAATGATCTGGAAACCAATTGGGACATTGAGATTGTTGAAAAATTAAATCATTAAATGATAATAGGCCAAGACTTTATCGCAAAGCATGAACTAATAATAGATATATACTCACCCAGTATCATCCTGACAAAAACATCAATAAAAATGTTTTGCAACTTCTGAACGTCGCTCAGAGTCCATTCAAGATATAATAGAATGTTTCCACGATTGGTCTTGCATTATCCGAAGACCACTGCAGATTTACCGATACAGTCCGCCACAAAATAATCGCAGAGAATATTAACTACCGCAGTTCAAGGCCATATATAATATCCGCTTCTCTCTAGGAAGAAATAACAAGTTGGATACAATCAATGCTTAATCGAAACATAAAACGGGAAAGTAAAAGCCGATGATGTGCACTGTTAGTAATAGTGAAAAAAATAACTGTAGTAATCAGATCTGTGTAGATTTTCGAAAACTGAACAAAGTAACTGTGAAAGACCATTATACAATACCTATTCGAGATGATTTATGCGATCGATGTAGTGGTCCAAAATACTTCTAATTCTAGATCTCAAAGTAGGCTACTTGCAAATCGACCTTGACGAATCGTCATAAGAGAAAACAGTCTTCTGTCCGTGGCTAGTGGGAGGTTTATACGAATTTCATGTTCTCCCGTGCTGCCTATGCAATGCGCCAGCTAATTTTCAAAGGTTGATGGACTTTCTTTTTAAGAAATCTTAAAAAAACAGCAGTTATTCTCAACGAAATATTGGTATATTCATCTCGTATAGAGGAACTTATTAAATACTTTAAGGAATGCTTTCAGAAAATAAGGTAAAGCGGTCTAAAATTAAATTTCGAAAAATGTAAATTCACTTTACAAGAGGTTGAATATTTTGGATTAAAAATATCCAACTCGGGATTATCAGCAAATGGAGAAGGAATTAAGGCAATACAAGATTGGAAGGCACTCTCAAATCAATCGGAGTTAAGGTCATTCCTCGGGTGTTGTAACACTTTTCAAAGGTTCATACCGAACTTAGCCAGACATGCCGCACCGTTGAATAAGTTACTATCAAAAAATACACCTTGGTTTTGGTTGAAGGAGTGTGAAGCATTATTTAATGGAATGAAAGTTACTTTATGTCACATTGGCACAATTAGGTTTGTAGACTTCAAAAAACAGTTTTATCAAAGTTGTGACGCTTCAGAAAATAAGATCGGAGCTTGCCTTTCCCAAAATAATGAGGTAAATTTAATTTCTATCGCTTTTTCAACTCAAAGCATAAACATGCTCAACGAAACCATGCTATTATTTTCAAAGAACTATCCGCAATTGTTTGGGCAGTTAGAAAATTTAAGCATTATCTCTACGGGTCGAAATTCACGTTGAATACAGATCATAATCCCTTACTACGTTTAAAGCAAATGAAGGATATCTGAGGTCGACGAGCCCGTTGGATCATTGAACAAGAGCAATTCGACTTCGATATCGAATATGTTAAGGGAACATATAATATAATCGCTTATGGCTTATTCAGGTTTAATAAATGCAATTGAAATTATGCCAGATATTAATATAGGGGATGAACTAAAAATGATAACGTTATCAAAATACTCGTCAACCACTTAACAGGAACCAAAACCCTCACAAACGTTGTGCAGTCTTCATACATAGATAGATTGCTGAAATTCAAAAATAACCTAATTGTTGATCATGGCATCCTATATCACAGAGACCACAGAGGACAGAAACCAGTTATACCAGAGGCGATGAAGCCATATATCCTATCATTAGTACATGATAAAATCCTTAATCACATGGGCATTAACAAATGCGTTGATCTTATAAAGAACTAATGCTTCTGGCCTGGTATTGATCAGGATACATCAGACTATATATCACGATGTATAACTTGTTCTCTAAATAAATCCAAAAATTACACTCCAAAGGCTGAACTTTGCCCGATAGCTGTCAATCAGCACTTTAAGTTGTGAGAAGTCGATTTTATCGGGCCGCTTACCTTATAAAACAATGGAAACCGCCATATAATCGTCTTTATTGACCACTTTTCAAAGTGGATTAAATTACAGGCTGTGCCAAACCAATCAGCAGATATGGAAGCACGAGCTTTTTTCTCCCCTGTCGTTTCTCGATTCGGAATTCCAGACCAAATTCACTCTGATCAGGGTTCAGCCTTTGAATCACGTCTATTTCAGCATCTGTGTACATATCTCGGGTCACACAAAACACGAACAACTCCATACCATCCCATGTGTAACGGGCTAGCGGAGCGATACAACAAAAAAATCAAAGAAGCAATTAGGAGTCTTATTCGCGAAGATTCGCGGACATGGGATACATTCCTTGACTGTTTTGCGTTATCGCAAAGGGCAAGTGCGAACCGAACTACCAAATACACTCCAGCAGAGATAATTTATGGTAAAAACATAAGACGTCCTTTTGACTTAGTTTTCTCGGAGCATCAAAGTGAAAACTCTAAGAACAACCAACACGAGTATGTCACAAAATTAAAGAATATCATGAAAGATATTTGTGTTAAAATCTCAGAAAACACAACTAAAGTATCTCAGCAATGAAAAGTTATAACGAAAGATATGACATCAACGTTTTACACTGTCCATGATTTTGTCCTTATGAAAAAATTTCTCGAGTAGCATGAGAACCAATGTTCGAAGGTCCTTTCAGAGTTTCCGTCAAAAGACACCCTGTAAATGAGCTAAAATTACCTTTACGACCCAGACCGCCGCATATAAACTCATTTCAACCGCTTAGTATACCGCAATCTGCCAGAAGAAAATCAAACACTGGTCAGTTGTCACCTCACGTAACAGAACAAAGAAGATCGGAAAGAATCGCGCCGAATGCAGTCTTATGACCCGTGGGAGGGAATAATGTAGTATAACAGACATGGGCTAGATTAGTTCATTTTTGTAGTGAAATGGTCAGACTATAACATGTTCGCCAAATTGCAACGCTCTTTGAGGCTCCCTTCAGCCATTTTGAACCATTTTGTGGCGTAGAAACAAGTATTCGAGTAATGTGTGGCTTTCACCAGCCAAAAATCTCATGTCCCCATCGGCTCATTCTAGCAATTTAACTCAGGCAGGCCTCTACGCTGTGTTTTGACTAAGGTAACCCAATAAATTTTATAAAAATTACTTTCTCATGTTAATTGAACAGATACTCACTATTTTTATGATTCTATTAACTTAAACTCTGAATTCACAAAAATCTTTGAATTTAATAATATGACGAAAATTAAAGAATTTGATTTTAATATTTGAAACAATTAAACCAATCATGAAGATTGTTACGACCTAGATGAGTGTAAAACCAAATCAAAATTTGTAGCTTGAATTCTGAAATTATATGATAAGGTCGCAAGCATAGGAGAAGTTACAATTTTCAGATTTAGTATGATAAAAATTTTTAATTTTATGTTGGAGAATTTTAAAACAGTACAAAAGTGAAGCATTTATGTTCCCTCAAGATTAAATTACATTATTTTTATGTGTATTTTATAACTGTTTAAAATTATTTCATATTCGTTAGTTTCTTTAATAATAAGGAGCCGAATAACCGGTCCAGAGTCTTTTGAAGGAAGTTTAAATGTATGTTCGGCATCATCTGCTGCTTTTCGAATATGTTTGCCTCTTCAACTACTCACCTACATTCTACATCTTAGTGGAGATTTTTCTAAGTTCGGATAGTTTTGGGTCTTAATCTACAAAAAACCTCATCGTTTCTCGTGCTGATAAGGCAGTTGTATCTCTAAACTAGTGATAACGGGGAAAATCGTTTAAGAACGTTGAATGTGCTTTTACCTTGTTTCTTTATTTTGTGAATTTATAATTTAGCAAAGAATTTTTCGTATTTTTAAATGAATCAAATATTGATAAAAATAGTTCAGTCATCGACAAGTTGTTTTGTAAATAAAGTTTAATTTGTTGTTTTTAATAAGTCTGAATATAACTTGAAAGGTTTGACCATGAGATATACTTTTTTCGAAATCCCTTAAAATGGAAGGAGAATTTCAAATAAGTTTAATTCCATATATTTGTTGTGCCAAATAATTACCTCTTTTTCTTGAATTTGTAAACACAAAATTATACATGTTCTGCTTTCAATCATCTTTACACTCTAATGGCTTTATTTTTAACACGTCAGATATTCTATTTAACACTTTGTTTTTACAGATGCTTTGGTGCCATGTTTTAAGATATAAATCGCAAATACCGTAGTTCCCTAAGTTTTGAATAAACTCTGTGATATCAATTGGTCGATTTTAATATACAAGATATTAATTGTCAAAATTAATAATTTTTCAAATTGCTATTACCTTAATTTCCTTTGTTTTACGGCTTTAGGAATTATGACAACACGAAAATGAGAAGTTTTGGTTTTAATGCGTATCTTTCTAATATAGATTAAAACAACCCTATTCATTTCGGCACCCCAATACACAGATCATGGTAATAATTTGATTTAACCTGAGGATTTTTTCTCAAATTTATTCAACTTGGTGGTGAGTAAAGCTAAAAAATAGAGTCGAAATTAAATAACTTTTACCTTGCACCTCGTTTTAAGATTTAATGAATATTTCAAAATTAATGCTCAGAATTATAAAATTGGCGCCTTTATATTATAAGGATATTTAATTTGAAAATCTGCTGATTTGTTTTAATATTCTAACTTTAAGACTCTCAAATTAATCAACAAAATGACTATTTTATATATTCAGAATTAAATATATAAAAGAACTCTCCATTTATAAGAGGACTGTTTCTTTTCAGCAACTTCGAATTAATGGTCATAAATTTTATTTTAAAAATTCAGAAATTTTGTGAATTAGACACTATGCGGTGAAGGTCATTTTCACAAATTTTAGGAAGATTACATTTTTCAAAAGAGCTTCGTTGAAAAAAATGTGGAGAAGCCTTTACTCACTCAAAATAGTTTGAAAAAAGCAAGTTACGGAATTTCACAACTGTAAATAACGAATTTGGCGCTGCAACGAGAGTTCAGAAATGTTATCATTATCGGAATACTTTAGAATTGTTTGATTTTTTTTAAATGATACGAACAAATTTTTCAGGTTAATTATTTTGACAAAATGAAATTGCCGTTGATTACCAAACAAAGGATCGATCATGAATCAAGTTATTATTGAATGAGGAAAGGTTCATCCCCGAAAAGAGATTCATAGATTGAATGAATACTGAGGCCGACTCGTGAAAGAGGAAAGGATTCCTCTCTCATCGCCGTAATGATGACTGCAAACATTTGTTTAATCCTTGAATAAGCTATCTGTTTTATTTGGGAGTTATTCTTCAGAAGACCAAATTTTAGTAATTTTTCTCTTGACTTGTTAGAACTGTTAAGAGCGTTTCCAAAATTTACCAAAAAGTGAGTTTTTATTCGAATCTCAACAAGGTTTCGAAATATAAATTCAGCTTTTGGTATGATTGTGGTGTAAAAATAGGTCCAATCATCAGCCAGAGCTTCTATGAAATTTACACCATCTAAATCCATAGCCTCCAAATACTCAAATATCACGGAGCTACCATAATTAATCGTTTGCATCAATGTATCAAGATCGTATATCGGGTGATTCATAAACTTTGCAAAATCCCCATTGTCTGAATTTCTTTTCCCCAATCTTGAAATTAATTAAAAGTGACGAAACATATTAAAGTTTATCAAATACATGACTTAGAACCATGTAATAAGCGTCAAACTCAAAATTAGAACATATTGCTAATTTTAAATCGTGAATAGTAAAAAAATAACTTTGTACTCAAAAATTGTAATACGTCGAACGTTACATAAAAAATGGTGGTTAGTTTCTTTATATGAATAAACTTTTTTCTCTAACGTGCGCCGAGAAAAATTTTTTATATTAAATCGTTAACCTACTTAAATATTGTCGAAAAACAATACCATTGAAAAAATGAACTGATATTTAAAAACTAAAACCACAGTGAAATATGGAAATTAATAAAGTTCATAGCAATAATGGTATAGAATTTAAGCTGATTTTATTTTTTACGTAGTATTAGTTAAATTCAGGGTTTTATTCTCATAAGTAAAATGAAAGAAATAGATTCAATTAATTACGGAAAAATATGTGAAGAAAGGCAAATTGAGGAAATACGGTAAAGGAATAAATATTAGCCGTCGAGAGAATTTCAAAAGTTAAAGATCAGAAAAGAAGTGTATCAAAGCTCTTTTGAAGATAAAATTTTGATAGGTAATTTTTTAAAAATAGATACTACAGCCTTTTGGGGTAAAATTTGATTGAAGAATTGTAACTAAAAAAAAATGGCGAAAAATAATAATTAAAATTAAAATAATTCACTGCGCAGGTATTTCCTGTTATTTTAATAATTAGTCTCCAAAGAAACTCTAGTATATTCAATCGAGGAACTTCCTTAAGAATTCAATATATCATTAAGTCTATGATCACTGTTAATGAATATATTACTTTCATAGAATAAGCAAAAAAAATTTTAATGATAATTGGAAAATATTTTCGTTTTTTGGCATTTGATAAATGTAATTTAAATGAATGAAATCTATGTTTTATGCATGTGTGGTGTTTTAAATACTGAGTTTTGCTTGATAAGCAAAGTTAAATTAAAACTTAATATCGTACTTTGAATCGAAATGGGAGAAGAGACATGTGGCTATTTCTTCAAATGTCCTAGATTTTAGAGATGACGTTGAACCCTTTTTTGAACCATCCATAGCATTAGCCGATTCTTTGCGAGCCTGAGGTGTATCTTTGATGTTCTCAGAAGTAGATAAAGGGCGAGAAGCGTTTTTATCAGTCATTTTTCAATTATTATTCTTTTTAACCTTTTTATAATATAATTGAATTGATATTATAATTAACATGATTGTTATGTCCTGGAGTAATTATTTGTATCTCTTCTGTTGTTAGATTGCCAGAAATTTATACTTTTACCTTTGAAAGTCATGACATTAAAGTCTCCTCATAAAATACTTGATTAAATTTCGAACAATTATGTTAAATTTATATTTTTAGTAATTGATCTTAAAATAACTAGAAAAAAATTATTCATTTATCTTTACATATAATTTCAAAATTTAGACGAATATGACATATCGGAAAAATAGTTACATTTTTTTAAAAGGAAACAAAAACTTCTGTCAGAGACAATTTTAACAAATCCATACGTATTGTAAAATTAGTTTTGAGTGAACAGACGAACTCTCTAAAAAGCTTTAAATGCCAAAATGTCAAGATTAATAAGAAAACATGTCAAAAAGGTTTTATCTTTTCAATCACATTATACTTGTCATGAATATACTACGCATGGCAAAATATTACCTCCGAATGTTATGTAGTTAATCAATAATAACACCATTTTTGATTCAGCATATTTTTAAAATTTTCCTATAATTACACATTAATCATAAAATTACTATATTTTTTGAATTAAGACATTTTGAAGTTAGTGAGGTGAGCAAACTCTAGATCAAGGTCTTTCAAACGACATCAGTCATCACTTTTTATGATAAATATAGCACATCCATTCTAATGAGGATGAAAAAATATCATAATGCCTTGTTTGAAGCATATTCATTGGGCATCCTAGTGGCAGTTTAACTAAAGAAAGCTAAAACTATGTTGAAATCCATCTAGAGTTGAAAATTATGAAAATTCTGATTAACGTATTGAAAAGCTAATTTATCACGCCTGCAGAATAACAGTCAAATATGTGTTTTGGTTGTCGAACATTGATTGATCTCTATGAGGGGAAGTGCTCCTTTTAGGCATCAGGTTAGGCCACCCTTGTTGATCAAGTTTACTTTTCTTTTCAACATGCATAAAAGTATTTATTTTAGCAAAAATGTGTGCTATAAATTTTCACATCAAAAATGATATAAACAAGCAATGAAAGAAACACTTTTTTATTTCTCCGCGATCATAATTTAGTCAAAAATGACAATGAGCGGTTAAATATATGGAGAAAATCTGGAAAAGACTGAAACATTTATGTGGTCGTAACGAACATTTTCAATCATAATGTTGAAAATGTCTTAAGATAATGCAGATTCGATGCCACAGAGTATAATATACCTATTAACCTCAGAAAGTCATACTAATGGGCGGAAAAGAATCAAGATGAGTTTTCATGAACTCACGGCAAACGTCAGTAAAAATATACTGAGCATTCGAAAACAAGAAAACAAGTTTATTAGAAGCGATTGAATTCGTGCACGTATTGAGTTGAAAGCGAGCCTTTTGAAGATAATTCTAGATTTCACTATCTTGGTACACTGATGGGAGTCCAATTGATAAGATTCTATCCTGTTAAAATAGGCGATCGTAGAACATGCTGAATTTTCAAATGAGAAACATCAATAAATAAAGAGATTGAAAAAAATCCCATTTCATAAGGAAAATCCAAAGATAATCAATTAACTCTATCATCGATTGTTTCTTGATACTATATGGAGCCCATGAGTGAACGTTGTCGTCTGTTAATTTAAAAAAAGCTTAGATGACAGTTTTTCTCCGTCTCCAAAATGTCATAAATTTCACCATCTAGCAATTAAGATAATGAGCTTGGATCGTGGGTGTTGTGGAACAGATATGGCAGTACAATAGATGATTATTTATAAAAAACTGAAATCTAAGTCAGACTTATAAAAGAATAGAAACGTGAGACTTTCCAGGCGTATTTGCGTGATTCTTCGTATATAGGAAAGGAGTGATCGTTTGATCTATGTTTAAATGTTCTTTCTCGATGTCGATATTGAGCACTCGCCAAATATTTAATGAAATTTTACCAAAGCTGTGAAGCTAATTAATTAGAATGATGAATAGTTTTTGCATAATTTTTGACACTTTAACTTTCAAAAGCACCACATTTTTTGTTGATTCTTTTGTTCATAGGGAGTTTTAAGTATCTCTAAAAAATTAAAATCAAATATAGAAAAAAATTTGAACTATTTTTTTTCATTATGCAGCAATAATGAGCGCTTTTAAATATTTTCTGTTTTTAGGCTTATTTTATGAGAAAATTTTTACCTTTAATCTTTTGTTGAGTTTTATTTGGTTAGGAGTTCAAGGTGACAGGTAATTTTCTCAGTTAGGAGACAAGAGGCTCAAATTTTTCATTTGAACCGATCCTATAAATTCATTATAAGAATCATCTAAACGTTGGGAGACACTAGGAAGGAAATGTTACAATGGTAGAAGTGGAAGTTTTAGAAATATAGTCTCAAAATATGCCTTAATTTAAATTTAAATTTTCAAAATTTTGTAGGTTTCACTCTCATATTGGTCTTAAAAGAAAACACATCTCTGCTGAAAAAATAAACGCATAATTTTCTGTTTCCACTGTCGACAAGAGAGCCTTTTATTTTTCCGCTAAAATCGTAAAATATTAAACTTTGTGTTTTGTGAAAGTATTTTCAATTCACTTGAAAATTTATAAGCTGTTATTTTGAGCTTACAATACTTTGTAAACCATGATAATTAATGACTAAGATCTGAAAATTTTTTCCATTTAGAAAGGGTGAGTCAAAACATCAGGGTATCTTCCGAAGGAAGGCTTCATTTGTTTAGGTTCGTCGGTGGGGACTTACTTACTTACTAGGTTTAGCCGTTTAGGCATCCTCGTCAAAATGTGAATGTTATTTTTCTTGTAATGCCGAATCTTTACGTACTAAAAACATCGCCCTCTTATCTTCCAACTAGGGAAACCGTAATTCTGCGCTATCGGTTAGCTGGGAGTAAAAGATGCCTTCCACCTCATTAAGAGGCGAAGGAGCGCTATCAGAAACGAAACCCACATATCTTAAGTTTAGCTCAGATTTAGCCATTGGTAATGTAGAATAAAAATTTTCAAAATAGC
Source organism: Neodontobutis hainanensis (assembly GCA_024349245.1). Classification (NCBI taxonomy): domain Eukaryota; kingdom Metazoa; phylum Chordata; class Actinopteri; order Gobiiformes; family Odontobutidae; genus Neodontobutis; species Neodontobutis hainanensis. Next base: position 55,941 of record JALDNG010000979.1, on the reverse strand, counting down.
AAACAAGCATTTTTTCAGCTACTACATGTACATAGACTCCACGAAGAAGTTAATTATGATACTGAATTAAAAACCAATCAGGCCTTGCTTATTTCCGACATTAAATACTTTTAAGTTTAAATAACAAACACATCAATTTATGAAACAAATTTTAAGAATTTGATAATTTTATGTTATTACAAGTTCCTTCAATGCGCAATTCCAAGATGGCGTTGTTAAATATTTTTAAAACAACTTATTTTTATAAATAGCAATAATTTAAATCGGATGGCATGATAAGCTAAAATTTTTATTTGTGCCTAGTTATGATTCCACAAATATAGTTTAGGTTAGTTGAACCTTAACCACGATGATATTATTTCCACATAATTTAAAAATTAAGATATATACTTTAAAGTATAATATTTTTCATCTTTATATTCGTTTCTGCTAATGTTAAGGTTAAACGATTTTTAAACCTACATGTTCATATGAACATGCTAAAAATCATGAAAAACACATTATAAAATAAAATTAAGGGAAAAATTTCAGGTGGTACTGGCCGTTTGGTAGTTTTTATGAATTCTTTAATTGTTAGGTTTTGACCTTAAATGAATAAAATTTATTTTTGGAATGAAAGTGGTCAATTTTTAACAGAAGAACTCTACCAACCAAAAATGATCCCCAAAACTCTGATTTTTTATTCTTTCCCTCTTCTGAAGCAAAAAAGACAAGTTTGATTAATAACAATAGAATCATAGAGAAACTAAGATTTTAATATCTTACTTCATTTAAGTTGTGTTCATTTCATAATTTACCGATTAGAAGCATTTCATCGATTAAAGAAACAATGTTTTAAGGCTGGTTCTTATTTCAGACATTTAAGTGTGTTCATTTTTGACATTTACGGTTTCTTCATGTCTTTTTATATGTCCCTCGATTATAATTTGTTTTAAACACTATTTTTACTTGTTGGTATTTTTAGCCTCTGTACGTGTAATATTTGAGTGAGGCGGACATGTTAATTCTTTTTTAGGACATATCACTTCCTATTATGGGGAGGATCTAGATTAACAATTCCCAAACATGGGATAATTCCTTGTATAATTAACATTCTTAAATATAGTTTCCGATGTTTTACATTTTTAAAATGCCCCCTTATGAATCATTTACTCTGAATTAATCAGGTTTTTTTCAAATTGGAGCCAATATTTATATTATTTAAAATGGTATTTAAATTTTATCCGATTTTATTAAAACTTTAAAACATTTTCAATTTTGCCATCGACTGTTTTAATATTAGTTCAACGATGAGTTTCGTATCCATAAAAATTGTAAGAGGCCAATAAAAAAGTTGATTTTTATCTATAAATAAATTATCATATTCTATTATTAAACTTAACTTTACTTTTCTTATTTTAACACAAAACCCCTTTAACTTAGTGCCTTAGGCTTTGATTTGGTTATGGAAAGCTGTATTAAGAACAATACAGCATTTCGAATGAAAATCTTATTATTCATAAATAATAAACCTTGTTTATGAAAATTAATAAATTTAACAGTTATGAAAATCTAAATTCATTTAATAACGCGCTCTACTCTTAATTTAACAATAAATAACTTGCAAATTGTGCGCAGGACCAAAAAGTGACTCCATATACACTTCTACGCAACTTTGAAAAATTTCTTTGGATTAAAAAATTTACATTATAATTTCGCACAGATCTCTGATTAATATATTGGCGATTTAAATTCAAATATTTAGCGATTCTGCGTTTCTACGGTTAATTGTCATGCCCATCATATGTAGCAAGACTCTCAGGTTGTTAAGCATAACTAGATCTTTTGAATGTCTTAACGCGAGTTCCGAAATGTACAAAATTCATGATTTGATCTCTCTAGTCTTGTTCAGGAAGAAAATTATCTCTACATATGCGGTTCGTGGGTGATGACCTTTGGTAGACGATTTGAATGTGTTAAGCCATCCTACATGGATATTTGTTTGATGGAATATCGTCAGTAATATGTACTTGTAATTTACACTGTTTATGAGAATAATACACTGGTTCTTCAATTTCCAAACGAAAGATGAAAATAGTTTTCTTCCAAACAATTGAAATATCTAGGCGGTTTTCTGATCGGCTCTTTTCCAGCTTATCTAAGGAAAGCCCGATATTATCTGAAGGAACGAAGCTATGTGCGATTCTATTTTAAAAAAACATTACCTGACCTCCCGTTCTTTACGAAATACCTCAGATAATTCTTAATGTTGCATTTCACACCGCAGTAACTCTGCGAGATTAAAGTGAAAACTTAGAGTATGGTGTTTTAAAAAGGAGACTGATAGTTAATAAGTGATATTTTGATAAACTATAAAACCTATGTGAGTAAGAAATAGTTCCAGATCGATAAATTTTCGACCACGCTAAAATCTATTTGAGTAAAAAACATAATGGCTTTAAATTATTGTTGGAAATATCCGGATTTCGAAAAAACATTGAATCAAAAAATACCGCCAGAAATGCTCGGGTAACTATCTTGAACGCTAAAACTAACCTAGGTGAACACTTTTGCAACAATTGAAGATTTTCGAAGAGTTGAAAACGCAGAACACTTAACTCGCATGTGCGCGCGAAAAATATTTTTAATTTTTCCGTTTCCATAATTTATAAAAATGCGATAAATTAAGATTTGATCAATCTTAGCCCATTTTGCATCATATTGTAGAATTTTGACGGATTAAAGGCATTTTTCTTAACCCAATAATTGTAAATATTTCAATTCTGTCCACAATTTTTAAGATAATTAAATCCAATACTTTGAACTTTTAAAAGTTTCTTTTTATAAATTGCTTGAAATGGAAGTAACATCCATATTATTAAATTTCTGGAACTTCACGTTTCACGACATCGATAATTAGAGCCATCTCGAAATTAACTTCGATGGCTTCAGACAATCATACTCAAGCATAACTATTATATCATGGATTACACAAATATAAGCACAGGTATTTCAAGTACGAGAGAAAAAATACATGGCCTATATAATTCAGTTCAAAGGTCGTACACCATAACAACCAGACATTGAGGAAATTGGGCAGGTGTAAAATTGAAAGTGCAATAAATGAAGGTATGCTTATTAAATCAAGGTAATAATCATGATTTTTAGCCCAAATGAGAATTTGATAATATTCCCACGTATATGAACAAAAGGTTGCTTTCTCAGAAACGGTGATCCCCATTTACAGATCCAAAGGTTCCATAGTTTCTGCATGTTTTGAATGTAGATTACTTCCTCTTATATTTCTTCAAATTTTTGAGAACAAAACTTATTTTTCAGAATTTGGCAGGGATGTGACTCAAAAGTTTCAGCCACAATTGCCAGTAGTTGCTTTTATATCTAGTTTGAATATTTTTCCAGTTTCTGACATTTCATCAACAAAATTATTTGCATAATCCATTGGTGTCATGTCGATTTTATTCAGTTGAAACAGCAATGTTTGATTCTTACAAATGTGTTCTCAGGTTAAAATAACTTTTGTCGGCTGAACAGACCAAGCGAGCAAAGAAGCCATCTGTCTATTTTGCTGCGTATATAAAATGTTTTTCCGTTGGCCTTATCATTTCCTTATGAAAAATTCTCCTACTCAAAGTTCCCCGGCATTTTTACATTCGAGCATGCTAATTTAATAAACCTGTTTATTTCTAGGTTTCATACATAATATTTTTCCTGTAGGATTTTCAGTGATTAAAAATAATTGTGAAGAAAATTTTCGTTTTATTTTAAGTTTTACTAATGCGCGTGTCAGTTTCTGCGTTATACACATACTACATCAGATTTTTCGTTTGTACAGGTAATAAAATTTATTTTTTTGTCTTAATCACTTGTGGCAAAAAGAAGAAAATCCTCACAAAATTTAGTAGCCTCCAAAGTACTCTGATTTTAACATCCTTAAAGGGATTTTCTTAGGTTTTTTGACTTAACTTCTCTTTTAATCCATTAGAAAGTCCCATACTTACCGAAAACATTGAAATAACGGGGAGCTTCATCCAAATTTAACTCCAAATGCGATATTCACAGCTATCTGTGGAGGTTTTTACACGCTGTATACAGCCCATTTGCAAATAATTTCTTTTGTTGTTTTTGCCTTCTTTATTTCTTGATATTACTTGGAAAGAACCTAGGTTAACTGATGGTTTATGTTTATATGGCTCTCGCTGTATTTTCCTGTGTTTTTTTGCACATTCTCATTTCATACATCTCCAAGGAAGATAATCTATTCGGCCTTTTCTTATCAAAGTTATCTCAATATCTTAATATATCATCGCATATTTTCAATGTTAAGACAATGACATTAAAAAATACCAATCTGTTCTGTTGCTCGAAATTAACTGGATATTGTAAATAATATGTTAAATAAATTCTCATCTTACTACAAACGAAAAGAAGGCCTATGTTAGCCTGAATATTTTTTTAGACTTTCCAGAATTAACATTTCATTTAAATGCTGAAAATTTGTTTGTGAAAGAATTTTAAATCGCCGGTTCGCGGCTACGTCAGTGCGCAAACGTACGAGTATACTTCCCAAAACCTACTTTCTATATTTCTTAAAAATCAAACAAATGAAATTTAAATATTTATCAGTTCAAAATACAGGTAACTAGGATATTTTGGAAATTTTTTATGTCATGGAATTATAGATTTTATGTGTATCGCTGGTTTAAATGGGAAAAATAGGAATCCTCTTTGATTTATCACTTTTACCTAAATCCTTCGTAAATTTATGACATTGTAGGGCATTGCTTGAATATATTAAATATTAATTCTAGAACCATTGGTATACTAGTATCTATACGTTATACTCGTATCGGTTTTACTGTTTTTAAAAATATAAAAAGAGTGAAGAAGTTTCTTCAAATTTTCATGAATTTATTGAATCATACAAAACAAATATTTTTAAAATTAATCTTCCCCTCCTCTATTTGAATTTTATTAAACTAATTTTAAATATGGGGAAAACTAGTTTTTGGTATATTTTGTTTGTATTGTCAAAAAAACGTGTCGAGAGAGATTCTAACCTTTAAAACATAAAAAAAATTAAGAAGACATATCATTGAATATTTTCATTTTTCTACGTTCAAAAATTTAATTTTCAAAATGGCGGGAATTCAATTTGACTCGGTATAAGAAGTTTGAGTTCATTTGACTCCGACATGACAATTTAAATCGATAATATACTCGTTTTATTATTTCCAGCTGAAAATGTGATTTAAAAAAAGTCGGCATCATCTTATTTCTAATAGAACTTTTATCTTATAATATTCCAATATAACCTATCTATGATCGTCGCATACAATCTTTGAGAGTCTTACTTCATGACATCCACATTATTAATAGAACAAAGAAATCTGCGCAACTAATCTAATGGTGTATTATTGTTGTGTTGCCGAAGTCTTCTATTTAATTTTCATGAAAAAATAATGAAGTGTGAGATATGCTCAGGAAGTGCTGATTTTGTCGAGTTTAACCAATTAAACATCAACAATTGTCAAGTAAAAATTTTTGAAAACGTGTCATATCTTCAAATTGTAGAAAGATTCTATTAACTGTATGGATGGATAAAAACAAAACTCATTTATTAAATTAGGAATATGTAATAACGGCATAAGTTAAGTTTGATAAAATAACATTCTTTGGTCCGATACTCGATTTTTTCTATGTTAAAAATGTCTTCAAATTCTTACATTAGGTCTCTCGGCCACGTGTTTTATTGTTATCATGATAATTTTGAATATTCTAAGAGAATATCCATAAATCGAATTTTTGTTTTGATTTACTCTAATTGTAATAAAAAAAATAAATCTTCAAATCTCTGTATAAATGGTACGTCATTTCAATATTTTCTGCCGTCCTTTTTAGTTAATCTCGAAACAAATATGCTCGTCCATATACAAGTCATATTAGCGTTTTGGGTGTTAACACTATTTTAAATATCTGATTTTTCACGAATGTCTGAAATTCTATCGAATAACGTAAAAATCTAGCTGAAATTCAATGCTCGTTTCCGAATAACCACGATCGCTTATTAAACTTAAGTTATTCAAATTTTGTAAAACTAGGATAAATTCAAGTAAATGTTATCAACAGCTGTCATTTTATTAATAGTATCCTTAAAACTTTAATTTTCTAAAATTTAACCACGAAGGGAAAATTATTACAGATGTGGATGTAGAAGTAGCTTGAAAGAATTTATCACATATTTTACCCCTGTACCAAATTTAAAAACATTTAAATTGCTTTTTCGAGAATTTTTCCTCGCTCTATTTAATATTGAAAGGTTAGGATGTCATTAATTGTTCAATCTACAAATGAAAAAAACCTCCAGTTGTTCTGCGCGTGCAAAAATATTGAAAATTTTAAATTAATCAGATATGAATAAATTCAAAGGTATCTTTCTCAGTTTCACCAATATCTCGCATGTATCATTGCATACATTAACTTTAAATGCGAGTTACATTCTTTCAAATCACTCTTAAGGCTTATTTAATTTTGCAAAACATCAAAGCTCAAATTTGCCTAGAAATGATTCTGGGCTAAGCTTAATCAAATAGGTACAAATTTTATTCTGCTTTCTTTAAATATCTTGAAATATTTTTATTGAAATCAACTTCAATAAAATAATAAAAACGACAGATTTTACAGATAGATTATGAGATTTTTTATTATTCTAAATTAAGATGATGCTTAAATTCCAAATACGGCTTAAGACGCCTTTTTCACTTTATCTTAGTATATAATGATATAGGAGGAAATGTGGATGATTATTCAGTTAGATTTGTTTTTGTTGATTTTATGTCTGATTTTTGGTGTATGACGAAGAAAAATAGTTGATTGAGCATTTATATCAGTTTTGATAATATATGTAGATTTTAAATGAATAAATTTCGCATGCGTGAAACTTAAAACAAATGTTTTAAGGCTGGGGCATGACCGAAAACCCCAGAAAGTTGCTATAAGATTATAATTTGACGTTATTTCAAGTCTCGGAATTTTTTGATTCTTAACGCCATTTAATAGATTTAATTCAAACTTTTATCATCCCTGAGTAATAAATGCCGCTGAATATGGCTATTTATCAATTTTCTGATACATCGAAATAATCCGTTGAAGTTTTCAAATTAAAATTCTTTGATTTTTTCTTGTATAAATTTTAAAGATAAAAAAATTTTAAAACTTATCAACAGTTGAGAGAAAATAGAATTTCTTGATGCTGAGCTTGCAACTCGTGCACTCAGTATTTTGATTTGCGCAAAATGGCAACTTCTGGTTTTCCATTATTAATTTTTCCTTCTAAACGTAAAAAAATATTTGTTAGAATCTTTTCAACAATATACTGAGTCAGAGGCACATATTTTAATTTTGTTCAGAAATTATAAACCTTGATTTTCTATGAGCAGATGAGAATGTATATTTATTAAATAACGTTAACTTTAAATAACATTCATAAAAGATTAAAATTGGAAAAATATTATTTCTTTTGTTAAAAATTTAAATTATAAAATCGAGAGATGGTTTAGATGCAGCATCAAACAATGAGAGGGCAGATCAAGTTATTTATCTTCAAAAACGATGTTATTTTAAAAAGTTGTTAAATCTTTGTCGAATAACGAAAAAATAACATTTTATGGTTGCATACTCATTGTATATTCAAAAGATTTATACATTGAAATTTTATATAATATCTTTGAAACACGTTTATTCTCCTCTAAGATACAGTGGTTAAAAAGTATATATATATTCAATATAAATAGATACACTCCTATTTTTTATGATATATTTACCCTTTTGTCTCAAGCATTGAAAATCTTTGGTAATTATAATTTATCGTTGATGAATTGAACAGAATCGATTTCTAATAAAGCTTAACTGAGGTTTTTGGTTAAATATGATAAAATAAGAAAATTTTCTTTTGAAGGACGAGGTTCAGCCTTATTTTAAGCATAAACTAAACTATTTATAACAACAATAATTAATCTAGAGCATGAGACCGCTTTGAATAACCGACTCCTGTTTCATTTTGAATTCGTTACAGGAATAAAAAATTGGGAAAATAAAAATTTCTTGTTAACCCTGATTGTTATTTTTGTCAAATTCACTTTCATAGGATTTTAGCGCCGAGCAATATTTTAAATATTTAGATTAATTTTGAAGAAATGTAGAATTAAATATTTTTTAGTTAAAATGAATTTATCAAATTTTTCTTTTCACATGGAAATAAACATGTAGGGGAAATGCCAAAACTCACGTTAACTTATAATTATGCAAAATTATTGCTCCCAGAATGGTATTGATTAATTTTACAATAATATTTAAATATCTTTCAGTGAAAGTTAAAAAAATAATTTTCCTTTTATTTATAAAAATGTAAGAGTTTCTAATACCGGATTTTCCCTATAGAAATCTGAAAAATTAAATTTCAGTTCGCAAACGTTCGAGAGAATTCAAAAATCTGTTGTTTTGATGAATTAAGTGTGCATAACCTAGATATTTTTTTGTGCGCAGGAGTTTATGAAATTTTCGATTTATTATTATATTTGGTAAAATTATAAGTATCGCCGGAGTTCGTGATAAATTTAAACATGAAATTCGATAATTCTTTTCGTCTTTCTATCCACGAAGAAAATAGTGAAAACGTAAGAAACTAAAAGCTTTCCACTCAATTTTACTTGTTATTATTATCAGGTTTCTGAATGTGGTTCGTCTAGTTTCAGTGACTATGATCAGTCCACTCTTTTCGATTCCATTGCCGACTCCGGGCTTTTCCTTCCATGCGACGAAGTTTGCGTCATCAAGGATATTAAAGTGAATTCTGTAATTTATGCATTTCATTCAAAGGATATCGATCCCTTCGATTTACATTTAACAAAAAGTGATATAAAATCTGACACGGTTAAGATAAAAAAAATAAAATCCAACAATAAGTTGCACAACATCTTGCGGTTTGACGCGTAAGTTACATGCAGAGAAAATGATTTTATTTTGAGCGTCAACGAAATCCCTCTTAGCTTCATGGACAGCGATAAGGCCTTGCATACCATCAACTCCTGCAAGCCAGAGGTGGTCTTTGTAAGATGTCCCTCTAACATAGAATATCAAGAGACGCATGTACTATTATGATTTCGTCCGAATAAACCTTATTTTGCAGCTCAACCACAAATATACTTCTGATGAGATCAATGGCTTGATTCTCACAAAAATTATCAATTGGAAAACATTGAATGAAAATGATCAAATATTTGGTTTTTACATTGTTGAGGTTCGACCATCATCGATTTTTGACGGTTTCTTGCAGGAAGGTGACATAATTATATCCGTTTGTGTTGTGGAATGTTTGTAGGTGAATGGCCAAGTTGTTTGTCCCAAAAGTGCAAATCGCGTGAAATCGGAGCTCTTTAAGGCAAAGGGTGAAGTTGATATCATTATCTATCGATACAAATCATCGATTAGGCCTGGAGGGTTGCTCTACTTTTACAGGCCCATTTTCCGATCCTCGGGAGATGATTATGTGAGCGATTCCTTGATGTATTAAATAAATTAAATTCAGAAAAATTTATCAGTTTAGTAAAAAAGACGGTAAGTTTGGCATGAACATTGTTGGTGGGTATGAGGAGTACCCGATCTTCGTAGCCGGTACAGACGAAGACTCGATCGCTTCACACTTCAACGTGTACACTGGCGAGCAGATACTTAAGGTACGTTCTTAGATTTTAATAACAGTTGAACAATTTGGAGGTATCTCTGATGGATCAGAGCGAGTTTGTGCGCATGATTAAGAAGACTGAAAACGTTATATTCGTCTCTGTAAATAACGTTCCTGGTCTGAAAAAGTTCTTCTCCTACGTTGTTCACCTTTCAAAAGTCAACGAATTGTATGGAAGTACAAATTCAATTTCCACTCCTTTTACCAAATATGACCAGGTCGAAGGGCTGGCAAGTCCCAGCCAATTTGTCGTAAGGTAGACCATAGATTTATTTCCAGAGCTCTATTTTCGTTTGATCCGTCTTCAGAGCGACACATTCCTTCAGCTGGACTCGCCTTTGAATTCGGGGACTACTTAAACGTTATTAATGGGAGCGACAGGGAATGGTGGAAGGCGGAACTGCTCGATAAGGTTGGTAATTCTTTCACCCCTCCACGTTTCGGATTAATACCCTCTGATTGCCTGTACAGATTCATATAATATAAGCGTCATATTCAACAGTACCAAATCTAAAAACGTGTACATTTCTCAAAAACTAAACAATTAAACGGTTCAAGCGATAAAGTAGATCAAAATGGTTTGACTAGGATGAAAAGATCGATTTTAACCAGCAGTATAGATAAAATGAGAGAGTTTTTACAGCAAAAACCAATCGTTAACATTAAATCCTATGAGATTGTTGTTAAAGTCCCATACAGAAAACGTCGGCCTCTTATTCTAGTGGGCGCATTTACAGAGAGGATCGTCTTAGAGCTCATCTCTCAGTTTCCTCAGGATTTTTGTCAATGTCCGGTTCATACAAACTCCAAGAGTGGGCATCCTCAGAACTATATATTTCATGAAAATACTGAAATGGAGTCCGCATATAACAAAAACGAATACATCGAACTGAACATTTCTTCTGATAAATATTTTGGAATACACATAGAAGACATTGAAAGAATTATCGAGCAGGTAATTAATTTGACAACTATGAGAACAAACATGCGATCCTTAAGGTTTCTCACAACGCTGTGAAAAAATTGGAAATGCAAAATATTTATCCTATTTTCATATTAGTGAAGATAACTAATGTTCAAAGTTATCTCACTGATTCAAATCCTCTTACAAAACCAGAAGTTGAAAAACTTATAAATAATATCGATATTCTTGAAAAATATCACCAAAATTTAATCACAGGTGTTTTTTAAATCACATATAGAAATCGTTACTGACCAAAATTTCGAAGATGCCTACTTGAGTGTACTCAATGCTATCCGATCTCACCAATCAGATTATGTTTGGACTTCCAACAAGCAAAAAATTCACCATAACCAAAATTAACCTTTTTTAAGTAATTTTTATCTTTGAACTATTTGAAAACTCTTTTAAATTATATTTTTTGAAAACTTCAAACAGCTCCTATTTTTCTTCTAAAAATTAACTATTCACTTCAAGGTCATTCCGTATTTCTTGATTCAAACGTGTTTAATGATCCTTGAAACGCACCTTTCCCTCAATGTAAGAAGAATACGAACTAGATTACTGATGATCGATAAAAAATCTTTACAAAATATTTCAGGCTAGTTTTGACAACTGTTGACAGGTGACCACGGGCTCTATATTCACAGGCTTCGAATTTCTATCGATTCAAATTCTTGTCCACTGCGCGTGCTGGTAGACAATGATATATGACGATCTTTGTTTTTTGAGGTGTTGACGTTTTGCAATCACATTTAAATATTTTAAATTGATTTGATTTAACTTGTATGAATACACGAGTAAAGTTGTACAAATTAGATTTTTTGCTTTATTACCTATGGAATTCGTTCGGACACTGTGAATGGTACATTTATAATTGGGTTAGTGAGATTTGCGTCACCATAACACTTGCTCCTCGAAACATAAGTGAAACCCTACCTGTGTGGCATCGGCTCCTCTGGAATGCTGAATCTAGGTTTTTATAATCATCGTTCTACACGATCATATTTTTAAACCGCTTGAAAAGAGAATTTTTCGGCCACAAAATATTGTGAAATTTTCTTTTACTAATGGTGGCTAAAAATTTAGCTCAAAATCATTTTTATAGATTTTTAACTGTGGTAAAACTGTTTGAAAAGTATCATAAACATTTATACCTGATGGAACTATAAAATTAAATTTATTATTCATTAAAAATGTCGTTAAGAAATTCAATACATTCTTGATCTGCGCATCTATCAAACAGAACATGGAGGAATTAAAAAAAGTATTTTTTAACTTTAAAAAAATATGACGATCATAATGAACCCTTTTTGTGCATAATTTTCGATATAGTGGATAGGAATTTCAAATTAATGAAGTGAAAAAATATAACCTAATATATCTTAAAAATCAGAGTTTTTTAATGGTAGAAAATATTATATGGATATTTTTAGCTGATATTGTCGTGGAACATTCGAGAGAATTCTAACAGTGCAGCCGCCAGCAGGGGACATACGTAAATGATTAGACCTATAGATAATCTTAGAATAAGTTTTGGTATCGTTTCCATGTAATTCTTGTGGTGAATGATTTTAGAGTTTACGAATAATGTAGAAACGCTTTTTTGATTATTGCCAATACCAGCGAGCGATAAGTGCAGTTTAAACCCAGTAAAATGTGAAGAATCGTGAATAAGAATGTTACCCTTGCTTGCAGCGTCGTTTAAAATATTTTTTAAATAACACCAGAAAATTATTTTATCCGAAATAGTGTAAATGATATGAACCATTTTATACACAACAACTGAGATAACGAAATGCTCCGAACATTATAACGGCGACGATCAAAAACATTTTTTCCTTTTCTTTAATCAAGAGATAACCGCACAGATTTCGCGCATTGAGTTATCTTGTTTCCGAACACTTAAAGCTTGCAGAATTTAAAGTAAATACTTCAATTTAAAAATCGCCAATTTCGAGAAAGTAGTGTTTCCACGGCAATTATAGGATATTATATTTGTAAAAATATCATGTAGAAAATCAAATTGGTTCAATGAAAGCATCATCCCTTTGGAAAGATTATTTCTGATACTGTTTCGTCAACCATAATTCAAATAAATAAGACAAATATCCCGTTGATAAATCAATATGTACTCAAGCAATCTTCAACTGCCCCATCAAAAACATTCAATTATGGTGACGTTTAATTTCAAATACTCAAAAACTTATTTGAAATCGTCTCTCTTTAAGAAGGAAAGTTGAACTTAAGAAGAAATAACACTTTGTCACTCTTGAATGGTAAGCATGTTTTTCAAACATACGGCGATATTGAAGATTGCTTAAAAATAACTGATACAAAATGAGATCCACCAATGCTCACAACAATTATTTGAGCCAGCTTATATCCATGTCTGACATAATATCAAACTTTGATGAAAGCCAAGATATTCTAAACCCGAATGATGCTTATCACCTTAGGAAATCATTCTTATTTATTCATCGATTCGGATATAATAGCATAAATAGAAATACTATATGGCGCAGATTTTTAGCTGTTAAGTGCGTACATCCTGATACTCACATAATGCATTGGAGGCCTTATCTGAACATAGAAAAGTTCCTCATTCCCAGAAACGCAAACAACTCATGATAAAAAAAATTTCTTCTGTCAGTTAATTTGAGAAATTGAGTTATGATAAAAATATTTTAGGAATAACGTAAATTTTAGGTGATTTCCCATTATTATATATTAGTTCGCGTGCGTCAATTCCAGAATTATTCAGCAGACCAATACAATAAAATGAACGATAAACTACTATAATAAATAATCTCATCGTCTACATATAAATACTGTCAAAAAATCACTAAAGAGTGTGATATGGAACTCTGGCACTGGTTTGTACAGTCCAAAAGTAAATAACTGTGTCTTATACATGGTAATAATCATGATTATTAGGATGAGTATACAAGAATTTTAAACTCATTCAATTGTCGTGTATTTAACAGTCTGGCATTTCTGTGAAAAGAGTTATCGTACTTTAATCGTGTAAGGAAGTTAGCAGGTGTGATTCTAGACCGCCCAAAATCTCAATTGATACTTTATTATAAAATGTTAAATTGCAACTGTCATAAAATTTTTGCGGTTGCGGCGTCTCGAGATAACCAAGATAAGCCATACTTTCGAAGTTGTAAGAACCTGTATCGTATATTTGAAAATTTTAAGTACTTTTCATAATTCTTATTAAACTGCCTCTTATTGAGTAATACTATGCAAAATAGAAATTTGGATTTCTTTAACTGATAAAATTAAAAGTCATAAAAAACCAAATTAACTGAGGCTTAAGTCTCATATGTAAAAATATTAACTTAGCAATAAAATCGGTATTCCAATGGTCAAACGGACATGAACAATCAGTAGATTATGAGGTAATAAACATCGTTCTAAATAAAATCTTTGCGATAAATTTGAAAAAAATTGAGAAAAATTTTTGTTTAAAAAGGATGAGTCAAACCATCAGTAGTTCTTTCGAAGGAAGTTTCCTATTTTAAGTCCTTCGATAAAGCGCTTCTGACTAGGTTCCGCCTTTAAGGATTATACCAACTTTGGTTATTCTCTTCCTAGTTTAAACACGATGTGTCCAGTAGTTTGGAACTCTCACTCAAAAACCCTCACCCTCTCCTCGCCCCACTAGAGGAACCGTACCTCTGCGGCTTTGGAAATTCGAGACTTAAAGCCTATTTACGGTTAAGGATGCTTGGCGCGTTTTTATCGATAAATTATTTTCTTTTTTATATTTCACAACCTGAGACTGAAATCATCAAGCGAACTACTAAAATTGTAAACGATGCAATTAAAATGGTTTAAAACACGCAATTTATCTTTAGCGGGGAAAAGATCTGAAAATTTTTTAGGGTAAATAAAAAAATTATCTTCCTATTATTCAAGATCTAAATCATTATTAATTTGTCGAGGAATTCAAAGCAAGATTTTTATCATCAGAGAACTTTTTGACAACCTGCCATTTTAAAAGATAACGTTGGTGCGATCACTCGGTAAAATTTTTTGAATTTATTTTTTTGATGTGCATTTCATTAATTTTGTTATTTAATTGAAAAAAGCCATAAAATCATCTGTTAACTTTAGATCTAGGAACTCTAATATTCCAAATATCACGCTTTGACTCAAATTTCGATAATATTTAGAGTGGCTTTGAAATGGAGTCATATCGTATAATTCTTGAAAAACGTGAGCACTTAAATTTTATTTGAAACTTCCTTTGAGTTTAATAATGAAGAGTAAAATCAGGTATAATTTATATTTCGATCTAGAAATCGTTATTTCGACATGGTTCCCGGATTTGAGTTTTTTATTAAAATTGATACATATTTAGTCTAATTTGGGGAGATCAAGCTGAATCATGCATGCATGGACGTTTAACAAAGAGAGCTGCACTTATATATGTTCTCCACAACAACCTTCTAAAAGTGCTCGCTTCTGATACTTATCCTTGTTGAGATTACTCGAGTTTTAAGTTGTGTGATGAAGACAATTGCTTTATTTGTCCTCGCCCTCTTCCTGTTATGGTGTCTTACCTTTGTCGAATTGACTTTTTGGGAGCAATTCAAATTTAATCATGCGTCAAAGGAATGACCCTTCCCAGAAAGAAGGTCACAAAATTTTGATAAAATCAAGAGTTACATTAGCTCTGGTACCTTATAAATGTTTAAATTTGGAGATATATTAAAGAATGTATTTATGTGTTAAGGATCAAGAAGAAAATCAAAATAAGATAATCATTTTGTTTAATGAGTAAAAAGGAGTAAATCTGATTGGTCAAAGAAAAGTTATTTGATCGTATAAAATCGTTTTGTAACCGTTTATGAATTTTTTTTGTTATTAAGGACTCATAGATAAAAAAATACCCATGATATCATAGGGCGGTAAATAAAAATTCAATATTAGCTCATCTGGATTTAATTTAGTGAAAGTTGAGAAAAAATAATTACACTATTGAAGGTGTTCTGATTTAATAACACAAAATAGCCAAATAAAAAAAGGATTGATATCCATTCAAGAGACCGAAATACGTTTTAATTTCCTCGTGCCACCATCATATTTCTCCTTTCTACACCATTTCAAATGAAAACCTTTGATGCATTTAAAGATAAGTTCAGCCGAGGTTTATAATTCAATTCAAAGGCCAAAAAAGCTTTCATAGTGTTTTAAGCCAGTTTTCTTATGAAAGACTGCTTAAGTAATTTAAAACACTTAATTAAAACGGTTTAATCCATACTTGGAAAAAACAGAGAATGGATGCGATAAGAGGACGCATGAGATGCATTTAAACATCTTTTGGATTGGTCATCGATCTTTGTGTAACTCAAACAAAAAACATGATTTACCACGGTAAAATGTAAAAAATGTGTAAATAAGCTTCTCAACGAGAAAGCAGTTGAATTGAGTAGTTTATTCAAGCCAAACTCCTTTTAAATTAGAAATAAACTATTGAGAGAGCAAGAAACAGTGCTGTCAAACCTTTTTGATAAACGGACTTGTTTTTATCGACCCCGCGGTCGTAGGACCACTTGTTCATTTAAGCTGATGACTGATAGAGTTGACTGGTTAAACGGAACGAAGCGCGTGTATGCATTGTGCGAAATTTATGCCAAGCTAAAGTAAAAATAGTTAATGCAAAAATGAGGACAAGAAAAACTTTACAACCTACAATGAAAACGCTAGAATACAGTTTAACGCAACTAGCTTTACCATAATTTTTAATTCTGATTGACGAATATACAGCCTTAATAAGAGGCTTGACTCTGAGTAGATGCCACAAGATGTTTTATTTGTGGTTCATAGCGTGTGAGCACTTATCTCCCTAATTCTCAACAATATTCAGCAGTCACATCGTTTCGTTTTTAAATACAACGATGGTGTAACAGTAATACTAGACTGAGAGGCATTTTAAAGGAAAAAATATTTCAAAACGTTCTCTCAAAATTTTCCAAAATCTCATAAAGTTGCTGGTACATTTGTACAGTATAGAAAATTCATTTAAATAAGGGGCATTTTGTATGGAGCACAGAGCGGGGTTTTGCTTCAAATAATTATTTCTCTGGGCATGCACCTTCTTCACCACCAAACGGCTTCATACTCGAGGTTTCGACGGTAAACATAATACGGAAATATATTAACGGTATAGAGAAATCGGTATACTTATCCATTGTATATCTTGAAAATAAGCCGAAAAATCAAATTTTGCTTTCTTCAGAGATGGCTCAAAGGTCTAAAATCCAAAAAATTATTGAAATTTTCATAAAGCTTTCGAGGGTACTAAAATGTGCATGAAATGCCACCGTCCCAATTTTCTTAAATAAAATTAAAATTTGTCTCGGACATCAATTTAATCGATGAATTTGTGAAGTATTCAATCTCGTACTTATATGTTTTTTAATTTAGTGTTTTCATATGCCTTGTGATATAAGTTAAAAAAAATAATTACAGCGAAAATGACTTTCAAAGCTGAAGAAGTAATTTTTATCAAGCCGAAATACCCTTAATTCAGCAATAAGGTAATTCCACCTTTTAAAACACCTTTCCTTCTCTTACCTAACGGGGCCCAATGAAAGTGCAGCTCGTTTTGATGACTGTAGCTCCTCATCAAGAGCCCCTCACTATCGTTGGCTTAAAGAGTTGGTTAGCACAGTATTTATGATTTTCGTAGACTTTTAACACAAAATCCACATATTATTTTAAAATCGTTGACCAAACTATTATGAACTGTTTTTTTAAGGATGTGCCAAACCTATCTAGGCTTCTTTCAAAGATAGTTTAAGCCTATATCAGTTCTTTTGTAATACTCTGCTCAGTAGGTTTCCCCTTTCAGTGCTTCCACCATCTCTCTTCAGCACGTCATCGTGGTGTTGACACTGGTCGTAGGGTAGCTTAAAACTATCCTGCTCTCCTAGTCTTATTAAAGAAACAGAATCTCCGCGATACTAGTTAGTGGGAATAAAGCTGTTAAATGGGCAATGATACATGTGGGGTGATAGGTCTGGCTATCTGCCATAAAACAAACAACCAATCAGGCTTTGCCTTCCAATAATCGATAGTGCTGCATTTATAAGAATTGATATCTACACGGTGACATAAATTTCATTCATCATCAAAAACTCTTTAAGAGCAATACAAATTTCTTTTCCTGACATTTTATTTCGCAGCTGCGTCATGCTTAACAGATCTAATTTAAGTGTATTGTTTATGGCGAACCTTAAACAATCAACCCTTTGTTCTTTAAACAGAATATTCGCTGATTCGTCTTATTTCAAGACTAAACCGTTTGATTCGAACTACTGTGCGGCTGTGGTAGAACAGCACATTGAAACGTTTTGACTCTTAGTTTAACAGTTTGATGAGGCGAGATTTGAGGTTTACTTCTTACTCGTAAAAATTAAATCTGGACAGTTTTGAAAGCACTCTTTGACAGTCTTGCAATCATAAAGTGGTTTATGTGTCTTTACTAAAACATAAATGATTCACAGAGATACTTCAGTGAAACATTTAGTTACTTTCGTGGTTCTATGCAATTTTTATCTGAGTAGATTTATTTTCTCTAATATTGGAACCAGGCGAGAGCCACTTCTCGAAGTCGCTGTGGCCCCTTGAGTAATGCCCCTGTTCACAAATCCTCTTTTTTATAGATACAGAATTCCAGCAAATCAAGTAAACCAGCTTGTCGCAGAGCCTTACGAAGAAATAATCAGGTTCCTTAGATGAATTAAACTGTCTGCTTTCATCGTGATTTTTTACTTTTTCTTAACTGCTTAAGTGTTATCCTCAGACATTTTGTATTTCACATATAAAATTATCTATTTTATGCAATCACTTTCAAAATAATGTAACTCCAAACGTCACATCATGTTGATATTCACTTTATGTCTTTCGCTGTCGATAAGATTCATATGGACAAATCTTTCGAGTATACGATGAGATACGATCTTTATTGATGATGGCGAATTCCTTTGTATCCAAGTTAAGTTTTTTGACCCTCAACCTCCCTAATCTGTAGTAGACATAAGTTAAATTTGTGTTGCGAAGCTGAGCAAATGGTGAACGTAATGATGGCAAAATGTAGTTCATTAGGACCCTGTGCAAATCCGCTGGAGTAATCTAATTGTAGCATCATCTACATTTACTTTGCCTACAATATTAGTGTATTATTGCGTGTTATCTGAGTAATTTGGAAACACAAGTAGGTGCGGCTTAAAATTCTTGACTTAGAAAAAATGGATGAAAATTAAACTTTTATCTCCTATTTTTTAAAGTTTATAAAAATTATATGATTAGAATGCTTAGAGTCTGAAATTGGTTAAAATGCATAATATGAAATGGAATCCGCGTTTAATCACTCAAACTTTTTACTAACTTTGGAGAGACACACATAGGACAGCTCTGAAGTAACACATAAATAATATGTAACGCGCGTGCGTGTTTAAACAGTCTGTTAAACTATACAAATATATCATTCAAAATGTAACCAAATATTGTACAGTTATTTTATGTTTTCGCAGGCTTCTTATAAGCATAGTGTCTTTCTTGACTGTATTTTTAAAACGAAATCTCTAATTTTCACAACATCTTCGATGGTTAAGGAAATAACTTTTAGAATGTAATCATGATTTAAAGTTATAAGTAAACCTTTAATAATTTAACATACAGAAAGATAGCCTTAAATATTTTTAGCTAGTTTGGAAATCTCACTGAATATTGTAGATTTAAGAACAACAAATCTTAAACGGTCATCGTCTAATTTTCTGTCGTAGAGTTTAAAAGGCAATTTTTAATTACTAGTCACTTTCCCAGCCCATCGTCAATGGCTTCTACCTCTTTTCTATGAAATAGAAAATTTCATCTCTTTTAATTTCAGAAAACATTGTTTTGAGAACATTTTGACAATTTATACCGAAGGGTGCAATCATATCGCATAGCAAGTTTTTTCTCTCATACTACGGGAAAATCCATTGATCATTATAAGTTCCACAATATGATTTCTCTGACAATCTACACCAAATATATAAAAGGGAAACAGTATCATAAATATGGTGGCATTGCACTTGGCTCACTGTAAAAATGAAATTTAATTTGGTGATTTATTCAAAAAATTGCCCATGTTTGAGATCTCAAAAAAACCTTGATTTCATGAAATTGAATATTAGCAGAATATTCACAATTAAAAAGAAAAATTTCTATTTAAGGCCATCAATAACTTTATATTCGTTTTTATGGTCTGAGATTGAAAATTCAAATTAGCGCCAAAACCTGTTTTTATTTTTGAACTTTTCAAAAAATTTCTCTTCTGTGAGAAATCACCAAAATTTAAGATATTTTTCATTTAACAAGTTCAAATATTTTTAAAGCAATAAATTTCAGTGTATGCGTACGAGAATGTCTAAAAATTTCGGTTATGTAACGTTCTGCCAAAATACTAATTTACATGCGCTGGACGCTTGATCATCAGTCTATCACTCCGCGCATAAATATTGAAACTTATGTTTAATGTAGTTTGGACTTTTAAACAGTACTTGTTCAGCGTATTAATGTAAATTACGACGTATGATTTAATTTCTTAATTTCCTGCATTATATTTGAATCAATTGCCACAAGTTTATAAAGTTTGGTATCTCTTCAAAAATGTTACCCTTACACTTTAAAATAAAATTTAGAATGATTTACAAGTTTGGGGTTAACAGCTTCCAGCGATTAATCCTTCACATATTTGCGCGTGTCAGTAAAATCTCAAACTTTCACCTATCAAACATGTGTTTTATCATGTTGTTTTGGTAAATGGTGCTGATCAAAAGCTAAATAACTTCCCCCATTTTTCATTTGCATATTGAGCTTAAAATTAAGTATTTTTTTAAGATTCCACAGCGTTTTGCTTAATTTAGTCATTTAATTTTTCGACTTTGATTTATATCTTTCCATTATGTTTTTTTATATTGAGAATTAAAATATTTGCTTTCAAAGTTTATGATGCCCATGCATCGAATTTTTATCACTCCACCAAACGTTATCTTTATTATCATTTAACAGAAAAATCAAAAAAATAAATCTTTTATATTTTGATTATTTCGAGTAATATTAATAAAGGGTGGATTTATTATGTTGAATTAAAGCATATCAGCTCTTGTTGGGCTTTATTCGCTTTTCACTAAGATATTTCAACTGAGGTCAAATTTTCAATTAATTTTGGAGAAATCGATAGTTGTCGGCTTTTAAAATATTTCTTGAGAAGACTAGTTTCATAAATTAAATTCTGTGTTGGAATTCTCCTCAACATAGGCATCAAAAATCCTCGTTTAAACTTACATAAATGTTTTTACAAGACAAATAATTTTGCTTGATTGATTTTTTAGAGAAAAATGCATAATACCAAGATATAAAATGGCGCTAAATTTTTGTTACGGGAAATCTTTCAGAATTATAAAGCATTTTTCGAGTTTCGAAACGAGAGATAAAAAGGAAAAAATATTTGGCTTAAATAAATTAATCAGTTTTAACTGAGTAGGAATGCCCTCTTGTACGTAAAAAATTATTTAATGTTACGATGTATCAAAGAGACAAAAATATCAAATAGTTTACCAAGGTATTCATGATATAAGCGCGACCTTAAATCATTTTAAAAACACAGCGACTCCTTAATCCAAAATCCCTGTTTTAATTGATTCTCCAAGAAAAAATAATATTTTGACATCAAATCACTTGTTAAAAGTAAAGGTGGAGAAGGTTGGAAATAATAAAATTTCAAAGCATAAACAAAAATGAATAATTTGTCAAAATATGGTATTTTTTACTTGTTAGAATTTAGAAAACCAATTGATGAGGATACTGGCCATTAGACAAAGCAAAAGGAGTCTTCAAATAACTTTTAAGGTGGGAAACAGCAGAAATGATCGGTTTAAGTTTTGAGTCGATATATTTGGCGTCTTCGATATGTTCTTGTGGTGGCTTAATCGAATCAGGCTTTTCTTGAGCGAAGATATCCATCTTGTTTTGCTTCTCTTTCTGTTTGGCAGCAATCTTTGTCGACTTAAAATAGGTATCGTCTATCCTCTCAGGAATATCGACACCAGAAATATCTATCTTGGTACTTGTTGCAATCACGTGTGCTTGATCGACTCGAGTAAGAGGAACTCCATTTACATTGTAGGGCCCGACTACTAACAGTAATCCAGATTTCAGCTGTTTCAAGAAAACAACTCTCTTACCCCGATGCTTTGTTGAAACCAGAATCAGGATTGTTCCAGGCTTTATTGATTCCCGCAACTTAGGCGTTTGTCTCACAACCTTCTTTTTGTGTTTTGAGGAAACATCGTCAACAGGATAATAACGAACTTGATGACGATTTTTCTCTGGCTTTACCTTCTTAACTTTTTTTATACTAGGACGTTGTTCCACTTGTTTTTGAGTGGTAACAACATACTTAGTCTTTTTACTGGCAGCCATGTTGTTGATTTAAAATTTTAGTATCTGCGCAAGTCAAAAACGAAACATGGACAATTGTATAAAAATCACAAATAAACACAAAACGCTAAAAATACTGCTAAAATTTTTAAACTCTACTAATTAATGAAACTAAATTTTAAAACATGATGCCCCAAATTATTTATCTCATAAATTCGTATTCAAATATAGTCTAACTCGTAGATATGATGACCCGGTTAAGTGTATGTTTAACTTGCGCGGCCCACAGAGCATGACTATTTTCAATAATATTTTAACATGCGCAACAACATTTCGATTATTAGAATAAACACAAACCGATGAGTTATTCACTAAATCTTGTTGAAATAAATAGTTTTTGATTTACATGTCAGCCATTTACCTTACTTTAAACCAAGGCGGTCAGCACATTCTCTAAAAATACGAATTAAAATCAAAAGCTTCGAACTTTAAAATTTTGATAAAATATAAACCAGTATTCATTTTTTATGATAAGCACCCGCGAATCATAATTAATGACCACTTAAATAAATTGTTTCGATGCTGCTTTTCTGACAGCCGTTAAATGAAACTATATTTTCATTTTTATATTTTTTAATATTTTAGTTTAAAGCCCAGATAGTTATTTTTACACAATTTTAAAAGTGGAAAAAATTAACTAAGATGATGAGAATAACCTCAACAATTTCTCCTAAGAAAACTATTTGATAGCACTCAATATGTTGAGTAAAAGAGAGTTGTAAATTTCAATATTTTTGGTCCTTTTTAGATCAATTAACTTGAAAATATATAATCTATAAATAATCCACCAAAGTAGGTGCATCGCTTATTTTATTTATTTAAATGTAGGGTATGAGGTTGAAATATATCGCATTTCACTTAATTTAAATATTCAACCTAAAGTATATTTTCCTGGTAAAATAAAATGAGCATGAGCGAAGTTTTCTTTAAAACAAAGCTTCGTAATATCTTAGGAATATGTTTCATGTTTCTGGTAACACAAGAAAGATACTTGGCCCATTTCATTAAAAAGTGATCACATTTGAGTAATAACCTTCTTCTCCTTCGTTTCGTAAAACCAAAAGGGTGTTATACATCAAAGAATTAACGAAAACAGCAATAATATGTACTATTTGGATCTTTTTTAAAACAGGATGAGCACGTTCAAAAATTATTTTGAAATGCACATAAAATTAGTGTAATTCCGAAATATTAAGATGTAAAACTATTTTATTTTTAATTAATATTGGTTTAAATTATGTTAACACGATATTCTTGAACAAATAATAACTATTGAATTTGAAATACTTGTGAAAATGAAAAATTAACAAAAATTAAAAGTTATTTACAAGATACCGTTTGTTTTAAAGTTGAGTTTTGACATTTTTTCCTAAATATGCGAGGTTTCACGAGTGTTATAAACGATAAATTGTATTTTATATTATTTTTGGTTAAATTCTAAGATTTTAAAAGGGGCCATCTCTGAATAAATGTACTATCATGAATGAAAGCTCAATCAAACGGTTATATATGAAAAAATCCAAATTACTTTATTTTCTTATTTTTACAACTTTTATTCAAATCAAGCTTTATGGAAGTCTAAATTTTAATCCATGTAATAATCATATGCAAAATATTTTGAGTGTGATATAAAAGACAACAAAATCCTTATTACGTTAAATTAAAAATGATTCACATAAAGCCAATTATTAAATGAATAAATTATAATATATAGGAATATTTTTATCATATTTTCACAAAAACAGTTGAAACTAGTGCCATATAAACAAAATATTCCTTATTAGGAGTAATACATCACGTAATTTCGTCAATAAAACTTTTATAGTTTAATAGTTGTGAAATTAATTAAATTTGAAATGAACTTTTAGTTTGGAATGAAAACTCATATTTCAAATCTTTTATCGTGGATGATGATAAATGAAGCACAGCATAAATTTTCTACTTAAACTGTTGAGAAAATACTTTGCGATATTCTGTCATTTTTATAATATCCTCTGATATTTCCTTTTTTACCACCATCCATTTTAGGTTATATACCTTTGGATGAACGCATAATCAACCTCGCCTTGATATCAATTAGAACATCCATTTCGAACATGAAATCGTCTGTTTAGAGGCAAAATATTTCAGATAAAAGTCGTTCCTATATAAATACTCGTTACGTGTTTTATTTCTATTTTTGACACGTATTTTTAATTTTAAACGTTTTTAACATCTAAAATATAATTTAAACTAAATTGTATTGTTTTTTTATTTTTTGATCTTCAGGCATACATTATATGTTTAAGAAAGTTTATTTAATAGCGGAAACGAACGAATTGTTTTAAATTTTTTTATGAACGACTTTTTTATTTTGTTTATCGATGCAAATCATAATTAGGTTAGGATATTTTGTTTCCAGAATTTTGTGAATGTTATTGAAGAAATTGAATTAGCAGTTTCATTTTCGTCGTCAATGTACATGTAAATACGCAAACGCAAAACAATAGGCACAAAAGTAGATTTTGCGCAACATGACGACTTTTCAGGATCAGTATAAAAATTCATGGAATAAAAAAAGGAAAATGAACTTGATTTTTTAATAAGTTTTGATTGGTCGACCATTTTTGCCATAGATGGTTTGGAATTGTCAATTAAATATCTCAAAAATCGATTAAAATAGAAATATGACTGTAAAATGTTGACTGGTGTTTCTATACCAAAACATACAAATACATCAAAGCTCTTTTGCATTGGAAGTTTGATATATTTTAACGCATTGGCCTTTAATTATTCAGATTACTTTCTTCGGAATATACATACAATCTTGAGTGATATGTATCAGAATATTGTCTATTGCCTCGTATCTGATAAAAATTATCGAATTCTTTCGAGATAAATCGCCTAAATTTGACAACCCAAAACGAACTAATTAACCTTTCAAGCATTGAGTGGTTTTACTTGTGGTTGTACGTTTAACTAGAAATAATTAAATCAAGTCATGCGTCAGAGCTCATAAGCAGTTTATTATATCATAATATTGGAAAAGCCAAAAGGAACTTACCTAAAGTGTTTGCAGTTTATCCCGTGTCGTAATCAAATTTCGGGTGTATTTGGCATTTTTTTTTGGTTTTCGAAATATCATATTACATATAAGTCGACATCGACGGCAGCGTTAGATCTTGCAATCTGTATTCAAGCTAGTAAGACTAGGCTTTAAGAATTAATTACAATCGACTTATTCCTTCTTATGCCATAAAGGGGAAGTTATGGTGACCATTTAGAGATCTCTTGAGTGTTTTTGATTTTAAAAAATGTGAAACGCTTCTGAAACAGAGAATAATAACTTTTTTGACTTGAAAAACCATTTATAGGTTGTCGGTAGTCTTTTTTCGAGTCATATGAATATGCTTCTGAAAGTTAGACTGTTTTTGAAACACAAATAACGGTGAATTCCACGTTTGACTCATTTACTTTAACGAAACATCCCGACTCTTGAGTTCGACTTTTTTCGTGGCAACGGTTATAGGTCGGCCTTGGTTAAAATTTTGTCTGAGAAAGTTGTGAAGCCGAAATCTTTAAAATGGGATGAAACAAAGTTTGATGTCCTTTATTCCATAACATATTTTTATCTTTATGTAAGTTCGTATAAAGGGTGGCGTATGCGGTGAAGAATTTGAGTGAATCTTGAGCAGCTTGACACCGAACAAAGAAAAGATAAGATTTCTTTAGCATTATTTGTAAGTGTTTAAATGTTGAATTGTTTCAATTCTTCATTCGATAAAGAATATAACTTATTTTTCGATAATATACCAAGTAGAATCAACTTCCTGAGTCATGAACTAACATTTAAGGTGACAGATATCAATATTTTCCAAGTTATGCTGCCTAAAACCTCATGATAATTTAAATGATCAGTATAATTTAACAGATTACAATCTTGTCCAGATAACTAGGTACTGACATGTAAAATTGAGTCCTGTCGTTGAGTGAAAAATCATGAGAGCTGAAAAAAGCTTAAAGGGAGTTTTCATGAAGGCAGTAACCACAAAAAGAGGATGTTCAGGTCAATATTTTGACGATTCATATAAGGAACTTGTTCTTCAACGCTGTAACCATGAAAATTATTCATTTAAAACCTTTTCAGTCACATAAGGAGAAGCGACACGGTTGTAAGATAAGTGTCTATTTAAGGTTTGTACTAAGTCTCCTGGCATTCTGATTCATTCTTTTTGTTGCTAATTTTCGCTGTCGAACAAGCTCATGTTGATGTTTCGTTTATAGGATCTATAAAATCCATGACCCTACCATTCGCATGTCCTTTAAGTTCCTCGTCGATACCGCTTTTAGTTCTTGAAGCAACTCTTTGTGCACGGGGAACAGGAGAAATTCGATATTCTCTTTACATTATTGTTGCGAAATGATGTTTATGTCAACCTTAAAACGGTTCAAATATTAATGAATACTTTGTATATTTCCACGCACGCGCATTTGTGATATTAAAAACTCTTTTTTATTCGATGTAAGCTTTAATTCCAGTTCATCAACTTAATCGGACCAAAAGTAGACTTTTATTTTTTTGATGATAACCAGAAATGGTAGGTCTTTAGTACTTACCTGCTCAACAGTATCCTTTATCATACCAAGCGTCTCGATGCCTTTGTTTGAATAAATTCAGGTTTCCTTAATTTTTCCAGATTGATGCACCAACTCAAGAAACCGTTACTTTGGCGTCTAAGATCATTTTAACATTTTCCCCTTCTCTGTTTATATTAACAATTTATCGTTCACAAAAACTAGATTGCTTTGTCGATACTCAGAAAAGGGTTTATAAGAAAGCTCGAAGGCATAGTTATTAAAATCGGATACGTCTCTTGTATTCAGAGTTTTTTCGATGTAAAACTCGAGTCTTTCATCACTTAAGGCATATTGCCGCCACGAATCACCCAAATGTGCATAATTGATACTCAACATTCATTAGTACATATCTATTTCAAGTTTTGGCCCAGGATAGAATTTATTTGTGTCAAACGCCGCAATCCTTTCGTTTGTAGTTAATTTTCCTGTTTTTAGCCTACTATTTTGAAAAGAATATCATCATGATTTTCTCTCATAAGTCGATCTTCTATTTTTTGCACCTTTCCCTGAGTCCTCCTTGAATTGGACACTACAAGGGCCTCTTCGACCAAATCTTGTAACTCGGCCTCGTTTGAACATAATGTTTGAGTGTTTTCTTGCAGAATTTAGAGATCAACCATCTTCGGTACGAATTAGTTTCTTTCGTTTTCGTCGACTTGCAGAAATCCTATCAGACAGAAAAATCCTAAGGGCTGTAACGAACTATCAAATTACTTCGTTTTCTCTTCTGTAATCACGGCCAAATATTTTGTTCTCATTGAAAGTATCGACTACTTTATGTTAAAGGCAAACATATAACCAATAACTACAACATAACACTCTCTATTGGAGATACACCCGTCAGATGTTCCGATATATAGGACATACGTACTTCCCATGTTCACATTAAACAGACCACTTAAGGTCATGTTGTTCATTTTCTTCAATTTCGAGTGCTTGTATCCTGATCGGAAATTCGAAATGTTTCATGTCAAGTTGGTTAACATTATTAGGCGTAACGCGATAAATCTAAATTTTCCCACATTTGCTTAAAACTACTCTCCCTTTTTCAAAACTGTCACTGACGTTAATATAACCACTAAATAGCTTTTCAAAATTTACGCCGAATTAACTGCGATATAACCATCGAAAATATTAAATGTCCAGTTTTTATCATTTAAATTGTATTTAAACAGAACATAAAAATTTTGGCCGTTCTTATCAAAGGCAGTAGAATAAATGTTGGTTTTAGCATCGATATACACAATATAGAGCTATCAATTCGAAAATTTTGAGGTCTAAATTGTTTAAGAATTTGATCACCTTTAATATTCGCCAGAACTCGTTTACGTTCGTTTATTTTTCTGATTACTTCTTTTTACTTCGAAAATATTTTGTTGATAAATTTCTGCTAAAAATACTCATTTACACTTTTTTGAAAAATTCCAATTATCCACACAGTATTTAGAAATTTGCAGCTTTTTACTCCTGAACGTGGCGAGAATTTTCGAGTTACAGATTTTATTTTGACATCGTACATGAAAATAATTTTTAAAATCCTCTTAATCTTGATGATTCTTTTTAATTGCGAATTCACGCCCGAGGAATGATTTTTAAATTTTATCAAAAATCAATATCTTTAAATTTTTGGTGATTTATAAAACCTATCTAGATGAAAATATTGTCTATTCGAAATGGTTTAAGTTCGTGAAATTTGAAAACCATTCTCAGAATTATAAATAAGTCTAGAATATTCAGTTCGCCGTATTTCGTTTTGATTTTTGAATCAAAGAATATCTTATGGTTTATTAAGTTATAATAAATTTCAACTCGAATATTTGATGAATTTTGCATCATCTTTTTCTACAAATCCAAGAATTTGTTTCAGATTAATTCTTCTCATCAACGAGATATATTTATGAAATATTGTTAACAGTAAGCTTGATAGAGAGTTATCTGGAAATGATGATGTATTTGTATGTACCTATTCGATACTGCGCAGTTTGTCAAGTAAGAACTTCACGTATACTGTTCACCTTCGATCATTTTGTGTTATAAACATTTTATCTAGAAAAAAATGGCTTGAAAAATTTCAAAAATTTAAAATATTGAATAATTATTTAGAATTTTTATATTTTTTGGCAATTAAAACACGATGTAGATGAATCAGTCATTCTAAAAATGTTTGTTTCTAAAAATTTGTTGTTTTATACAATTTAAAATAGCCCAAAACGAGTTGGCTTTGTAATATCGGAACGGATTTCAAATTTATTTCTTGTCAAAGGCTCACCTATAATTAAATTCTAATTTTGATTTTAATCAAATCGTTCTCATTCACGAGTTTTCAAAAAGATAATGTTTGCAGGTTTTAAATTAGTGAAACATGGTAATTTAGAAAAAAATTCAACTGTTTTAAAATCAATACTTTAGTCATTTTTAAAGTTAGCAACAAACAAGCGCGTGCGTATTTATTCAAAACAATAACTTCTGGATTGAGTTTTCCAGAACCATACAAACATAACATTTATGCCATATATATTATTTAATATTCAACAAAGTCTGGAACAGGAATAAACGGTTAACGGCGGCATGATAACTTAAATTGATAAAAACTCATTTTTTATGATCATATGGAAAAATTAACAAATATTCAAAAGACGATAGTTCTCTTAACGGTTAATTTTAAACTTTTTAAATCTGTGTAATTCACAAAATATTGAGACCATACATTATTTTAACTTTATAGAAATTATCAACATAATTTTTACTGTATTCTGCATTAATCACCGATGTCTTCCGACTGATAAAATTTGGTGAGTATTTTATAAGCTGACTAGTTTTTGAGTCGTATCAAAAAGTAATTCCAGCTAAAAATCTTAGAATTAAAATTTTGAAAACTTGAAGCAGATAAAATCTGAAAATAGTTGACCATCTTACTTTCGTGATTTAAAGATTTTTCAGTCTATCATTTGGGTGAACTACTACTGATATAGAACTTCAAAAATTGTTGAGAGCTTACCCGTAAAGTTTTTAGGCGAGGCGTATAAATTTTTTGAAGTACATTTATCGTAACCCAATCCGAATCTAAAGAAAAAATTATGATAAAATCCGTCGGCTTCTTCTAGATATTTATAATTTTATTCGCCGTAATTAAATGAAAGTTAATAAAAAATAAGTATAACTTTCTCAACAAATATTTTTTTCAAGAATTAAATTCACGTTAGATTTGTTTAAAACGTGGAATGTTACTTTGGTGTGTGGAATCGAGCAATTCTGTTAGAATATCAATTATAACATTCAAATAATTTACAATAACGCACCGAAGCAAATTCAAATCACAGATATAAGAATCGAGCATTTATTGTGTCGCTTTTTCCCACTTGTCTTTTTACAACCTTTTTCGATGCTATGAACAGTTGCACTCTAGTTCGGATCAGAAATGTTAACCGAACTGTTGTCCGTTTGATGAGTCAATCACTGATAAGTGCCAACTCTATCATATGCTACCCATTAATTTCACGTGACCTTTTTCCAGTTAGAGTGTGCTCTGTAAATATCTGCATAAGAGTGTCTACCGATCCATTTGCGCGAGAAACGTGGAAACTCACTCCTCTCGAAAAAATGCCACAAAAGACCCATAACTATGGTAAAACAGGTTAAAGATGTAGCATTCAAAGTGAAAACAGATTCTCGTTGACTTTAACCCTTTTATTAGTCCTCAAATAATAAACGGATTTTTAAACAGTGTATCTGTACATACGGTCATCATTTAAGGTTTCATTTCGATAACTTTCTGCTGTAATATTTTTAAATTCAGATTCCCATAATTAGATACTTGTCAGCTCTATCGACCGACAGGATAGGAAAAAAACGATCTGTACCTAGTTGAGACACGATTTCTCTGCCACGTATGAGGAATAACAAATATATCGTACCAGTAGTTAGTGTTGTAGCGTTTCCAATGATCCTGTGTGTTTATCCATCCGAATCATATCGTGGTTGTTAGCAAGAGTCTGAATGCATGAATAATATCGTTTTTGCTGGAAAAAATGCACCTTCGTTCTTTATCATAAACCATTGAGGAAGTTTTTGCTAAATTCATTTTCTCGACAGAAGCACGTTTTATTTTTAATGTGGAGACAACAGAATGTAAAATAAACTTTATAAAACTTCGAATTGAAGTAAATAAACAATAAAAGGAAAATATTTTTTGCTGTTTATCCGAATTTTAGAACATTTTATCTCTTAGATCTTGTTATAGACGCAGTTTAAACAGACTAATACATGTAAAATTATTGGAACTTAATGAGAATAAATTGAATTACTACAATCAAAAAAAGCCACAAAAGTAAATTCGAAAAGTGCACGAAGAGAGGGTGATGTTTAAGTGGGAGATTCCTACATTATCAAACATAACGTTTTTAAAGTAAAGTAAGAGTCCCGAAAGTGAGGTGAGTAAACAGCCAAACGAAAGGAACGTTGTAAGCAGTTTAACCGAAGGGAATAAATCGACGTATACTTCCGACTGAAGAAACCCTTATTGGTTTGATTCATCCTGGTGCCACAAAAAACATGTAAATCTCATATATAAAACGAACCAGAAATTGAAATACACTTGAGATGGCATTAATTATAAGTATATTTAACATTATACTGAGTCCTGAATCTGATAAAATTAAACCTCCGTGATCAATTAAAAATAAACCATGGTTTCTTGATTTATTATTTTTGGTTCATCAACATGAATTTGAGGTATATTTATAGTTTTTATTTTATCAGGCGTCTGTTTATATTCCTTTATTTCTGTCCAATTACATTTTTGTCATTTCTCACACAATTTAAGTTTATTCTGAACTTGGATGAATCTGTTTATGCTAGATCATGGTTATGTTAAATTTCATGAATATTTTAAAACCGAGTTAACATATACGTGTGGCATCCAGTTAAGTTGTCAAAAGATACGGTTGCCAAGTTTTATACACCCAAACTGATTAAAATGCTCGCCTACCCAGAATTAATAAGGTGGTCTTTTTTGTCGCCATTTCCTATTTGGAAAGTAAAATTGTTCATCTCTGAACACTTCAGACTCCAAATGATACTCCTCTACGCTTACTCACCTTTACCAGAGACGTACCAATACACTGGCCGCCGCTCAAACAGCTAATGGTCCCATCGAGCTTTAGAATGAAATAAGCCTATTATTTTCCATCTAATCTTCATTATTTTCAACCTTCCAAATCTAATATTAAAAAATCTTTTTGTGTTGAACCGGAGGAGTGATTTTATCACTCAAGGAAATATATTAGAAATTTCTCGAAGATGTAAGCATATAGGTTGGTACTATCACAACGGAACGTACTATACAAACCGAACATGCTTAGAAGTTATTTGTTTGGGAAATTCAAAACTTTTATTTTTACATTTTTGTTGTTCTATGCCAAAATACATCTGGGATAGATCTCAAACACTCTTCATAAACGAAAGACAACATAATTTCCAAAAGCGTTTTGTCACTCTATTTTCTGTACAGAAACTAGCATTTGTAAAATAAAATGAGGTGAAACATGAAAGATGGCCAATCTTCAAAATTGTCCCATATCTATGAAAACCTAAAGTAGACTGTAACGATTCATCTGATTTACGATTGCTCGAAACGACTCTCAAAACATTGAGCCTGTATACGAAGGTACGGGATACCAATTTGTTAAACTCCATGGAACCATATTCCACGGCAAAGATTTTTCGAACTAAAAGAGCCTTTGAAAATTTTATTGATGTTTTTTGTTACAATGAAAGAGGCGTGTCGTTTCCAGCTCCTCTCCCATTAGACTAAAATATTTACACATTTCGTTGTAAATTGTATAAATTCTTGGCTAATTTATATCTTAAACCGATAAAAGGATAGAAAATATTCAAATTACGGTTTGACTATTTTCCCCTAAAAATCATAAAGGTAATTTTATATTTTCATGTTAAAGTACAATTTTTAATGCTAAAATATTTGTTAAAGGACGTTTCCATGTACTTACGATTCTTTAAAAGCACGATTAAAATTTGTGTCTGTCAAACACCAACCCTTTTAGATGCTTGTCATTTTGCATAATCTTGATGACCACTCGTTGGTTTTAACACAAAATACACGAAGAAAGAATTTAGTTAAATTTTTAAACGTAAAATATTTTTGATATTCCACTGCTATATTTATTAACGTTAAAGCTTGAAAGGTTAATTTAATGTATTTAAATCGTTTTGACAGTGTTAGCAAAGACACACAGACGACATCGGAACCGTCCGTCACACACCCTTGTAAATATTATTCATCACCTTTCATATTACCCTTAATAAGAAAGTTTCATTGTTTTTGTCTTTTAAGCAAGCCTTTTCTGTTTGAGAATTTCAAGTTTGTAATGAGAAAAGAAGGGTGTTTCTCCGCCTTCTAGTATTGAGAGATTTTGACCATTTTTAACTATCATAATTAATTTGTGATAATCGTTTTATTTTTACATTCTCCGAGTATCGGTTACATTTCTCGCTTAGATATATCAACATGACCTCGAAGTTGGACAATAAGTTAGGCCTGGCTGAAGAAGAGGACAAAGTGGCCAAAGTAAAGGTTTGGTTAAGGGTATAAACTCAGGGAAGTACCAGTATCACGGGTGAAAAACCGGTTGGACTTTCTCGAAACGTCCTTTTTATTATATCTTCATTTGTCGCTGAATTCATAGTGATCGGCTTTATCAATAACATTGGTGTCATTAAACACGAATGGGAAGGCATGCACCCCAACGGAACATACCTGATCGAGCTGGCAGCGTCGTTCAATTTTGGATTAATGTACATTTATACACCAATCGTGGCGATAATTATTCAATGGCTACCTAAAGACTTTGCTTATGGTTTAGGCTGTGTTATCTCGGCATCTTCGTTTTTTGTGCTCTACTTCAGTTCTAATCCCGTTCTGATTTTGATATTTTACGGATTCGTTAACCCAATGGGGACAACGCTTATTACGTTCACCATTTTGATTCTTTCAAGTGAAATATTCCAAAACATTCAAGCTATGGCGTTTGGGGTGATATTGTCCGGAGTCTCATTGGGAACATTCGTGCAGTCTTTGTACCTCAAACACCTGTTTGTTTGGATTGGGATAGATTCCGCCATTCTGTGTCAGTGCATTTTGCTACTTCTTGTGGCTTTTCTGGCTCTTGCGATAAAACCTCCTCCGACCTTGTCCGAAGGCACAGATCAGTGTGCCAAGAATAGTGATAAAATTTCATACAAAAAAATATTCTTGTCGGTGTTCAGAAATATTGGCTTTCATATCGTGTGTATGTCACAGCTGATTTTTTACCTCGGCTACCTTTACATATTTATTTACTTGGTAATTTACGTGGTAAACCAAGGGCGCGCTCTCCATGCAAAGAGGTATAGACGAATTCAGGTCAAACTATCTCATCGGAATATTCTCTCTTGGGTCCTTGTTCGGGAGACTTTTTTTCGGATTTGTTGGCGGCAGTGTTGGGTATTTCAAAATCTACATTCTGACAGTTATTTATGATTTAATCATCTAAGGCATGCTTCTTTGGGTTGGGTTTGATGAATATTTTCACCGTCTACCTGCAAACTTTCATTTCTTTCACACTATTTTCGGTAGTTTGCGGAGTATTTGATGGGTGTTTCAATACCCTTCTTTATCCTGTTCTTTTTGATGTGTTCAGGATGAAATCGCCTCGTTCAATTTCAAATAAGCCCATTATTACCCGTGAAAGCCTTTTAAGCGAAAGTATTGGAACCTCGATTTGTTGTGTGGTTCAAGGTGTAAGTATGATGATCAGCCCAATAATTGGAAGTTTTTACTATCTTTAAATTTAGCCTTATTGTTGAATCGATATAATGATCTCAACGCTCTTTTTATTTTCTCTGGCTTGACATATATGATCTCGTCAATGATATTATGTTTTATAGGATTAGCATGATCCCACAAGACGAAAACCCTTCCAGAACATATATACAGCATTTTAGTTTTTGTATAAGTTATTCTACCATTCCTGCTTTTGATTAACAGTCTACAACAAATATTTTAACTTTTAGGATTATTAACACCTGAACATTTTTGGCATTAAGTGTTTATAAACGAGTACTTTAGAAGCCTTGCCTTGAGTTAATTTTTATGAAATAACTTCAAAAATTAAATAATTCACTCCAACGTTCTAAATACTTAATCAGGCTATTTTTCTGTTTTTACCGTTATTTAGTTAATGTAAGATTGTCAAATTTCAAATATAATTAACTTTTAAAGGTTGAGTAAATATAAACTTTAAAAATTATTTTGAGTCCCTGTTCTACTGATAAAATTTCAAATATATGTGTAAACAGTATAATTATGAAGGTATAGCTGATCTCGCACGATTCGCGCATGTCCGATAAATTACAAAAGATTTACATTTTCAGCATCTCTTTAAAAAACTTTCAAGAAACTTTTCTAGGTATTATATTAAGGGTACGCTTTATTAATCCCCATTTTTAAGATTTATCCTCGTTAAACTCTTGAGTTTAAGTTAAATCATTTCATGGTTTTATTCGCATTCTTTCAATTTTTTATCCATTTTAGCCAAATCGATTCATCAAGTGACTCGACGGAAAATATAAATCACTCGAAGACATTTTATTGTTTGAAAAGATTAAACAACACATATAAATTGATTATCATTATAAAATTCAGTAACTTTTCTTGGAGAAAGTAGTGTTAAAGTTTTAATTTTTAATGAAAAATTCGTGAAAGTTTTGTTATAAAAATCAACTACTACAAAAATTTATAATCCTTGTGAAATAGTAGGACTGCAAAAATAAGAAATGGGTTCCTAATCCTATTGAAAATTTTTTATTCTTTCAAAATCATTGTCCCCTTATTCAAAACTTTGAACTTCCGAAGTTCATAATCAGCTGACAGCAAACGAAATTTCCCGATTATGATGTTTTTATATCATAACAGGTATTTAATGAATATTACTCTTAAACATGGGCCCAGTTATCTGAGTCCTAATTGTTTAGCACGCATTCAAGGGTGTACACAGAGCAGTACAAGATTTTACAGACAGTCTACAATAAATAAATTCGTGAAAATTGCCCACATAGAACCGATGAATAATAATTTCTTACATCATCCAATTATTAATCGCATAGAACAAATGATTTTTAACTATATTATAACAATTTATGGTTAAATCGAGCTATAAAAAGGGTATTCTGGATGGATATACGCGAATTGAAACAGATGATTTTATCCAATTCTAAATATGATATTTTGTATCAATTGTAACTAACCAATCAATACATATCCGTTCCCGTAATAAATAAGAGCGTAAAATTACTATTTTTAATACCAAAAATTTTTATTTTAAGTATCTCTAAAAGATTCGATATTAAGTCGAATTCTCCAAATAACATCTGTAAGCCAGGTTAGAAAAAATCGGAATTATAGCAACAGTACGTTTGTTATAAAATATTTTAAGTTTTAATGTGAATACCGCCTTTGAAGATAGAAATTCATGAAATGTCTTTAAGCATGTAAACGATAAAATTGAGGCCATAAAATTATTAATTTTAAATATGATCAGTTCATTTCACTGAATTTTTTAAGACAGAAAAGAAAATCTTTTAGTAAACACCAGTAATTTATGTATGGTTGAGTTGTTCCCAATTGACTTTTGAATCATACATATAAATATTTTTAGAGGTAAAATTTTAAGTTAGAATATCAAGGTTCACAAATTGCAAATTTAAGTAGCTTAAGCAGTGTTTCTGTGATGCATTAGTTTATGCGCGCCTAAATTATCGATAATATAGTTATATAATTGTCATGAAATTTAAATCTCAACGAAAGCGAGAATTTGATAAAACTGTTATCTATGCAGGTAACAGAAGAATTCTTCTTTATTCATTACGTGGTTTATTAATTGGCTGAAATAAAATACCGCCTGTATATTTGGCGAAAATTCACCGCGAAAGTTATTGATTTTTTAACTTTTAAAAATGTAGGGGTAATATGAAACGTTCCTCTTCAAGGAGTTATTATTATTTCGAAAAAAATGATAAAGTGTAGGTATATAGCAGATAAATTAATTGAATTTTAACCTATAAAAATTAGTTATTATTATTTTGCCATGCTTCTATGTTTGAATCTAATGTCAAACACACTCATTAGGTTACCTCTACCTATATTGGCAACACAAAGGAATCCTTTTTGATGGAAAATGCTCAAATACCTTCAGGTTTTGATCGCATATTCCCATAGATGTATGTTAACTTCCATCTTCACAAAGATGAATAACGATTAACAACGAGTTTAAAATAAACTGTAAAATTTTTTAAAGATGTACTCTGCAAAATTATTATTAAATTTTAAAATTAAGATCGGTTAAATGATTTAATTCGCGCCGCCAAGAGCTGTGCGGTAGTGATGGCTTGACGTTTTAAGTGAAGGTGAATCAAGTATAATCTTTAAAAAAACCAACAAAAGTATTTTTTCAAATTTTAGCTCTTTAAATGAATTAAAATATATAGCGATATTTTCATGACAGATAAGTCACATTTGGATCCCCATATTTTGAAATAAGAGATAAATTTTTACATAAAATAATATTATTTTTAAAGATATCTTTTATAGCTTCAGAGTGAACTAAAACTCACTTTTGACTTTGCTAAAATTCAGAAAACTAATTTTATAAACTTACACAGTTAATAAATCGATATTCTTAATCTAGTTTTTCTTTGTCAAACTCACATAATTTAAATGTTGAGTGTTGTTAGCCTTCTTCAACCATTTAGATATTTTATAATTTATAGGCCAATATAAACGTTAATCTTTCTTTATTGGTATACTAAACTGGTGAATTTTATGGCTTCTTTAAAATCTGAAAATCAGATTGAGGAGGAATAATTACACGAATTTGCTTTCACAGTAAAAATTTACATTATATTGTGATACGATGGATCACGAGCTTTGATTTATCAAAAGCACAGATTTAGGTGGCCTCATCCTGTTTTTAAATTTTTAAAGTTTACATCGAGAAAGGATGGTAGTGCTCAAAGCCATGAAGTGGCGCATTTTAATTCAATGATATTTATTGATAATTTTTTGCTGCTTAATGGGGTAAGTTAATTCTTCTTGCAGTTAATGACAGGATATGTTACCAAAACTGAGTTGTAGTATGAGTTAAGTCTTCTGATATCAAACTAAGTGTTTTATTTATTTTAATCTCAAATAGATAATATGCGTACAACCTGATTCTCGATCCAAACACATATTTTGACTATTTCTTGCAAGGAACTAGTGTTACAAGAATATCCCAAAATTATCTGAACCTGATTTGAAATAAATCGATTGTTTCATCAGATTTTAGTCACAGTCTCAATTTCATCAAATTTAAAATATCCTACAAAACCCGGAAATTCATTCCCAGACGATCGTTGACATATTTTTGTTTCAAAACAAACGTCTCAAGGAGACACTATAAGTCATTATTCGGTAAACTTAAAGTCTCATCATTTTGAATACTTCCAAACTTGACGGATAACACATATTTTTTGAGTAAGAACATAATATTATACTTTTGATTGGCTCAACTGTTATCTCGACTTTACCATATGATGTCTTCAGCTCTTGCTCCTTTATTCTTTCAGCCAGGGCATTTTGTCTTTAAAATTTTATCGGTTAATTATTGACTTTTGTGCGGTTTTTATGTTATGGAAAAGTAAAAAATAAAAATAATAATGACGATTTAAGTTGAAATAACCCGAAAATGTCGAAAAATAGCGGATAATTTTTTTAAACCGACTTGTTGTAATTTAACATAATTTTAAGTGTGGTATCCATAACTTAATAAACGTGAATAGAATGGTTTATTTTATGAAATTTTTAATGATTTAAAAATATCCGTACAGGTCATACTATCTTAACGAATGTTAAAATAGGACTTTGTGAGATCTAATGTCTATATTAGATATAAAAGGCGCAGTTTGCAATTATTAAAAATATAAATATTCTCAAAGGAAACGAAATTATAATCCCATTACAAATCAACTTTTTGAAAATAGACGAGTAACTTGCACTTTTTAATTTGATCTTTTCAACAAGTATAAAAGCAATAGGAAATAAAATTTTCATCAACGAATTAACGATACTGCATACACAACAAATTAAAACCTGGGAAAAGAACAAAACACCTTATTAGGCACACCTCATGCGCTATTCAAAAGTAGGATAATCTAATTTCGAGTGAATACTTTGAAAGTTATGTGAAAATGAGTTGAAATTAAAATTAATATATGTAAGATCGCGATATTTACCGATTGCCATCAAGTTCATACGAGTTACATCGAAAAAATTCGTTTTCGAGTTACCGTTTAACCCAGATGTTTTAAATTTTCAGAAAATATGTTGAGAATTAAAATGATTTTTTTATCAAAATAAGTACATCGACATTCAGATCCCCTTATAAAGTATAAATGGTGTATTTTCAATTTTTATCGAGCTTAAGATTCCATAATAGATATTAATCCAAAAATTAGAAAGATACACACAATCTAGATATGTATTTGGTTCTATAAATATCAAAATTATCTGAAAAAATAGGGCGGATTCAGAGAAATAAGCACATTCTCCGGAAAAGATTAACTACAACCGATGGAACGAAAATCCTCAGAGGTTTTTTTGCTAACTGGGGGGTATGATTTCTCTATCAAAATGTGGAGAATTCAGTCAGGACATCTGTTAAAAAGTTATAGTCATGAAGATCCGGTTTCACTCTCAAAATAATAAAAGATCGTGAATTGCCTGTACATCGGATCAAGCAAAAATTTTTTTTACTCTGGCGGATTGCAGACCATTCGAAAATACGACAAAGAATCGTCATCTTTCCCTGTATTCTTTTTAGGCGATTTAAGGTTATTATCTTTGACAATTTTGTCAAAAGCATCCTGAGCTTAAAATGCAACTCAGACGAAAGATGGCTCGCCAGCGCTGGCGAAGATGGGTCAATTCTTATTTGGGATCTCAGGTTAAGGTGAATATAAACTCAGAAGCAACAAATCCTCACAGCTTAAGATAAACTTTGGGACCCCTCTTAATTCATGCTCAATTCATCCAAATGAAGTATTCAAAGTGTTTTATAGACAATAATATTTTCCTGTGGGCAAGACGGAAATGTTAATATTTGGGACATGCGTGCTGGAATTACAAAGTCGATTGTATTTTTACTTTAAAATCTGATGACTCAAGATAATGTTTCCGCGAATTCTGTTTCTATCGATAATTTAGGATTAACTTTAGCATCGATTAATAACAAGGTAAATGATCATTTAAAAGATTTTAATGAACATCAGATTTATCCTAATCCTGTATGCATTAAGCGACTTTCCTTTTCGGTTTCCAACAATAAATACCTGAATTTCTGACGCTTTGAAGCTTAGCTGATATTAAAGAAATGATAATGTTATTCTTCTGAAAATACTCATTCCTTGACACAACGAGATACGTTTTTATCACCGTCAATGAAATAATTTTAACCACAATCGAATCTTGGCCAATCTGAAAAATTCAAAAAAATTCATTCGCGAGACAACTTAACACAAATTTTTAATATTATAATTCACAGAATTAAATGATGTCAATTCCTGCACAAATAAATATTAGTCAAGAGAATTTAATCAATTATTAAATATGAGTGATTATAACGTGATGTGAATTCAAATTTTTAACAATAATGGCTTTCTTTTAAATTTCTTGTGCCTTTTAGTACAGTTTTTTGCGCATATTGACAATATTTGATGATTCATTGAATTCGTAAAAGATCAAACCAAAAAAGTATTAATCGTTTAAAATCGTCAGTACTCGTCTAATTAATATATTTTTGCTACTTAATTTTCTCGAATATTCATAAAGATATTTAAATATCTTTTGCAACACCATATTTTTTTAATACCAAAAGTAAATTAAAAATATAATTTTACTCGATCATCCACTACTCAGTTCGACATTGTGAATCTCTTATCATATTTAAATCACTTGAGCATCTTTTCTAAATGGCCTATTTTTGGATAGCTAGTCTGTGGTTTCAAATATCTTTATGCTTAATTTATGAGTATGGTCATAATGAATATATCTTTTCAAATTGATTAAATTTAATCATCTTGTGGTATTCCTATGTTTTTTAAGATTCATAAGCGAAAGATCAATTTGTAAGTTTGTCAAAAATTATTTCAAAATGTGAGTTTTTTGATATAATCTTGTGAAAAAATATGTTAGACACTATAATAAATTTTAAAAGGAACTTTCCTTCATCTAGCTCTCTTAATATTTTTATGAATAAATCCAAAAGTTTCTTCCCTCTATTATAAATTTTATGGTACCTATTTACATCAAATAAACAAAAATAACATTTAAAATTTAACCCCATACTTTATACGACAAGATAAAATTTAATACTTTCGCAGAAATTTACTTGCGATGTTTTACGAATAAACACGATACAATAAACCTGAATTATGATTTTTCACTCAGCCCTTTGCACTTCTATATTTGTAGAAAATGTATTCCTGACTCTTTTTACGCTTTTATAAAACACCAATACGATGTAGTTATACGAGAAAAATCAAATGAATATCCAATAAAATATTCTTAAATGTTTTTAAGCAATTAGAGTACAAAAATATGTTGAATGAAGAAATTCAGTTTTAATATTCCGAACAGTTACACGCTATTTAATTTTAAGGATAAAAAATTTAAAATGATCTAAAATGAATCGAAAAATTTGGACTCGTTGGATTTGCTTTACTCCCTAAATATTTTTCATAGATAGCAAATTACTTTTCTCATGAAATTTCTAACTTCACCCTTTTCTCTCCGAAAGCTTTTTAAATATATTTATTGCATTTTTGTTTACCTAAAATTTTAATCTTTTTGAAATACATTTAATTTAATGGACGATTTTATATATTCATTCTGAATTTTAACAAAATATCCATTCAAGATAACAATTCAAAAAAAGTAAATTTTGATTTCCGCCACGCAAAATATGGAAATTTTGAATTTTATTCTTATAAATTTTTTACACCCAGAAATCTCGCTTTTACTTTGTTTTCGTCGATGATCTGTATTATGGCGCCGAAGTTCTGATGATAAC
This sequence comes from Neodontobutis hainanensis, assembly GCA_024349245.1. Lineage (NCBI taxonomy): Eukaryota > Metazoa > Chordata > Actinopteri > Gobiiformes > Odontobutidae > Neodontobutis > Neodontobutis hainanensis. The sequence goes on along the minus strand of JALDNG010000979.1, from coordinate 13,958 downwards.
ATCTAAAAGATTTTTAAATTTAAATTAGGACCTTTAATCAGTTTTCACTTCAAAATTTTTGACATGAGTATAAGTTTTTGGTATTTCCTTTCTCCAACACCTCTTTATTTATGAAACTCAAAAAGAAAGTTTGACAGAAATTTATAATGACTTTCTTGTAAATTCGTTCCTACTTCCGACAGCATATTCTGAAATATTCATTGAGTTTACTTTGACATTGAAATTTCTTAAAATTACGTAATTTTAATTTTAAAATTTACCGGTCTATTTTTGAATTTTAAACTACATTCAGAAGTTGATGCATATACCTAAATGATGTGAATAAGAGCAAAATTTTAATTTCACTAAGTGATGTTTATTTTTAGAATTCGAGCCTTTTACACTTTCAACTGTATATATTCCTTTACGTTTTTAACAACGTTTTTTAAATATTTAAAAATAAAAGATTTCGCCAATTCCTTAATTTTTTGTACATGCTGAACTATATCTCTAAAAATGATTTCAAAACCACCATAAATGTGAACGGATGACTCGAGTTAAAAGTTCGTTATACGCAGGTCTAGAAATAAAATTTGTAACATTTTTCTTTGATTGATCAAAAGGATTTAAACCATATAGAATTTAACAAAGAGAGGCTGATCTGATATAAGCCAATCAGCGGAGCTCTTCATACATACCTTTGATCTGTATAGCTTCGCTTTATATATGTATCAGCGTTCTAATGTCTAAATATGAGTATTATCTCCTTTTCAATCTCTTGGCATGTTGATCATTCTTTATATATTTTGGAGTCTTAAATTTGTAGTGTTAGCATATTTGCAATTTTTTATTCACACTTGACAATCCAACAAAACGACCACGGCTGTGAATCGGCAATTTTCGGTTTTTAAGATAAAATTTTTTATTTTTAGATTCTACGTTGATATTTTTTCGAATTGCAACTTCGAATTATTCCAACGATATTTGTTTAGTTTATAAATTATTTCCATGAAATTTTGGAAACACTTTTACATCCCCATATACAATCATTATTGCAATTACCAGACGTTTTAAATTTGAATTCCTGTTTCATTCTTTTTCAACGTTTTTAAATGATATTAAATTACCTATTTAAGTCATTTTAATATCAATTTTCTCCACGATAGCATAAATCATTTAAATAAACCATTTATCTATGCGTGATACAACAATAAAATTCAGGATTACGCTCTTTGCTTCAGAAAATTATAATTACCTGAATTCATATACCCATTTAAATAAATATTTGAAATTTTCAATCTCATCTTCATGTTTATAAATCTATAAATTTATATAAATTTTGACGAATAAATAAATTTGAAAAATGCAAATTTTTGATCTAAAAATAGCAAGTTTGTTAATTTAGAATTGGGACAATTTAATTCAATACCTCGAGTTATCAATGGATGTTTAAATGATTTTTTCGACCTTGCTCCGTATCTGATAAATGCAGATTTAATATGCATGGAAGTGTCAATATTTCTTTTAAAATATGCACGCTTGGGCCTGTCAAAATTTTAACGATGCTATTTTAATTTTTAACAGTTGACGCAGTTTTAAAATTACAGAATTGATCTTATCGCTATGATCAATTACATGTAAATGCGCGGTAAAATTAAAAAGAATTGTCTTTTAATACGTTTCTTGAATTCTTCCATTTTTAGCTGATGTCATTCTGCCACCATATAAACGATACGATTGATAACGTCCTTGTTTACTTTGGTTTATTGTTAGGGCATGCTTTACCTGAAGAATCTGAGATCATCTTCTGACTTATTTTTGGAGTTTGAAAAACAATTTGAAACATATATTGAGGCGCATGATTCATACGGGTTGAGTTGTGTATTTTCGCCTGATTCCTGGTTAAAATTTGCCGTTAATTTCAAGCTACTTAGCCACTTGTTCAGCCGATAAAAGCTCAAAAATTTGGAAATTATCTGACTTATCTGAGCATCAAAAACTTTCTACGAAGAAGCAAAGATGGGTGTGGGACTGCGCATTCTCAAACGATTCAAAATTTCTCATAACCTGTTTAATTTATTATTCATGGTCTAGGTTCATCTGATACAGTGAGCAGACTTTGGCATACCGGAAAGGCTATTGTTATCAGAGAGTTTATCGGGCATCAAAGCTCTATTACATCCATGGCATTAAGTGACGCTGAGAATTAAGATACTCCAATTTTTCATATTTATTCTGAGAAAACCAACAAATTTTTCAACTAAAACATACAATGAAGTTCTGAATATTGAATTCATTATTCCTCAAAATTAATAACGGAAATCTTAAATTAAGCATGTTCAACTGATTGACGTGGCCGTGAAACTTCCATTTTATGACATCAGAACTATAATCAGTTTAAAATCTATCATGTAAATGTGCGGAAAGCTTTAACTGACACGATTTACTGGCTATCAAGCATGTCTTTATGTTTATCTAACGTATAATCAGCATGGGTTTGTTAATCTATTAAAATAAAAATACTGCCAAAATATAAAATTTCAGTAACATTTTCCACCTTGACTGATTTTACTTTTAAAATTTTAAAGCGTTTTATTGATGAGTTTTACCCGAATTAAACATTTTTAAAGACGCTTTTGAAAATTTTTTCAACCTAATTCCTACATGTAAAATTGTCATATATATATGTCGAAAATATTTTGAGACGAGTTACATAATGTTAATTTTACTCATTTTAATATTGGTTGAATAGTACTTGATATATTTCTGAAATCATGGTGCATGATGGGCTGCTGTATGAGTATTTAGGGACATGTTTAACTTGAAATATTTTTCATGAGAAACTTCATCTCTAAATTTTGATTGCGGTTCATTTCTGAGCAAACTTAAATTGCATTATACGTGACAATAAATTTTGAAAAATCATACATTTTAGAAGTTATAATAACGAAAATGTGTATTATGATGAAAATTAGAGCTCATACAGCTTATAAAGTGATTTAATTTCTTTAAACTCACAGAAGGACAAGCCAACAGGATTATTTTCCACAAAATAAAAGCACTTAACAAAAAATAGACTCAAATGCATCAACAACATTTTTCACCTGGAGTAGGGTCTCGTTTCTCAACGTTTAAATTTTAATTTATAAGGTATTATTATCTAACTCTTCTTCCCTAGAATATAAATTTAGGAGGAGCTTTATCAAAATCATATTCAAGAAACTGGTTAATAAATCTTTCATAAATTGTAAAACCAACATAGTTTGTTAGGACTAATTTATGAACGCTTAAATATAAAAATGTATAAACGGGAATTTTTTCAACTCTCCAAGATTTTTTCCAAATTAAAATTATTTTGAAGTTTTTTCTGTTTTTTTCAGAAAATTATCGGAAATAGATAAAAATTAAATTATGGAATTTAATGCAAAAAACGTTTTTACCTTGAGGTTTACATAAATTTTATGTTTTGATATCAAAATGTCCTATTTTTTCACATTATTCATTGATGAAAGTGAACAATTTTTGAATTTAATTTAAAATAAAAATCTATTCAAATCGAAAAGTCTGATTTTATGAATGAAGAGATCTGGAGAAAACCTGAGAGATTAACCTCAAACTTTATGTCATAATTAACGTTTTAGGGGCGAAATATTTGATAATATATTTGTTTATCCGTTCTTGGAGAACATTCTTCATATTAAGCAATTTTTAAATAAATTAGTTTATAAAGTTAAATAAATGGCTTAAGACAGAAAAGTTGTGAACTGAGTTTCTCATTCCTACTAAACTAAAGACTGTGCATTGTAAAATTTCCCTAATTTAAGTTTCAGATGTAACTTATAAACAGTTTTGATAGATGGTACAACTAAATTTATTTTAAAAGATTTATTCTGTTTTCAAGTATCAATGAAAATCTGATATGTTTTTAAAGCTGCATATAATTAGAAAAATTTTCACAAATTATCATCAATTAACCGAAAAACAGGCTTTTCTTGTGCGAGATTGATGATCTCATTGCCCATTATATTATGAGACATGATTTACAACCAAATATAAAAATCTCTAGCAGCAATCTTGGTTACCAGAACATCCAGAGATTAAAACGATGAAGGTTGTGTGTATCTTGGATTGTATTTAATCGAGTTTCAGTATCTTTTTAAGAGGCACATAAAATAACTTAATTCAAAAATAATAAATTGTCATAAAGATTTGACAGTGTATCAAAATAGTTGTATTACCTTTTTTAATTCATCCTGGTTGCTGGAAAAAGTGAGTATTAATAGAGAATAACTGAACACTAATAACTAACGATAGAAAACATAAATTTTGACATTTTAATTGACTTGTAATTTACATATTAACAATCCATCGTGTAGTTTTGTTAAAAAGCTAGCAATAACAATCTAGTCAAGTATTTGAAGATCAGATCTGTGTTTTCATGCTATTTAATGAATATCAACGTGATTACATCCAAGTGATAAGTAAAAATTTTGATAAGAGTCCATTGGAAGAAAAAATAACCAAGATATGTTTTAAAACGATAAAAACGCCACGTTTTCAAAATTACAATCTTGTTTTCCGATCTAATTTTATGTCTTATCAGAATAATGACTTCACTTATTTTGAAAACGGTGCATATGTGTTCGGTCTTCAGAAAATATCTTTCAAACAGAGGTTTAAAGTATAACATCAGATTTAGCTGATATATCGTAAATCCACACAAAATAGAGAAATGCTCTATGTTACTTTTTATCAATAAAATCTTGTTAAACCAAGTAAAAAGGTTTCATCTTATATTAAAACAAGACTAAAACTATTATTTTCATATTTCTGTTCTTTTAAGCTTAAAATAAAGCAACTTATAAGACACTTGTAATACTTAACGTGAAAATTCATAGGTAAATAATTCACATTTCAATTAAAATACCTTTAAGAAGGTAGAAAATCATGTTAATCTGCTATAAATACATATTTCTGATTCAAAATTAAATTTATATTCAAAAAATTTTAAACTGGATTAATTTATGATTCTTTAAGATCAAATCTGATTTCATCTGTTGTATTCATGGTTGTTTATTGATGGGAACACTTTTTATCCTTGTATTTAACATTTTTATTTCAGGTATAAACTAAAAAGACAATTTATTAATATTGATATGAATAGTTAATATGATACATTGAGGAGAATATAAATTCAGATTTTTAAAAATTTAAAAGCAATAATTTTATTGAAAAATTTTTAAATACGCATACAACATACAAAATTTTAAACATAATCATATTTATTTTCTAACAAACTCCGTTATTTATATTAAAAAATTGTAAATATTGTGTTTATAACCTTTAGATCCAAACTAGAAAACATTAAATCTAAAATAAAAATTGAAATGAAATTTTTTTAAATAGTAACAAATTTAAACACAAATAAATGATGCAAAGTGCATGAAAATCTGTCAAGAAAAAAAACATATTCATGATTCATCTAAAATGCGTTAAAAGTAAATCTAAAGTTTTTTGCTTCATAAATTTAAAGGAGAAAAAGAATGGAAATTTCGAAAATGATGATCAGTTAGATTTTTAAAAAACAGTCAACATCAAACCATCATCAATATTTTCAATCGAACAATTAAAATACTTAATCAAAAATCTCAGAATTGAACTATTCCTGAGTTCTTATTAAAATTAACATTATAAACTAAATTCTTTCAGCTCATCACAAATATCACTTAATATATTTCATGTGTTATGTAAATAATAATTTTTAAATATAAAAAGATACGCTTAAACAATAAAAACACAATACCTCATCAAAACAGTTTAAGAGCTGAATATTGAAAAAATTGTGGAGTTTTAATGTGCTCATGAATTAAAATATGAACAAAGCTTAAATTTAAGAAAAAGGTTTATTGTAAATTGATTTCCAGAGAAAAATAAAACAACACCAAAAACTTTGTTAACAATAAATTTATTCATGTTTATTGAGTTTAAACATTATCTGGTTTGCACATACCAGAAAGTTTACAGATTTCTTCGAATTGATGATCATGTAGCATCGTTCCATATTCTTTAAGTTTAATGTCACCATACTCAATACACTTAATTTTTCACCAAAAATTACCTTTACTTTCACGTATCCATCATTAATCGATGAACATAGTTCGTCTTTATAGCTTTTGAACTTCTCTAAAAGACCTGATCCTTGGGAAGAAAATATTGCACCAATAAACAAAAATTAGTGAGCTAATACTTGACAAGGTAAGCAGAATGGATAATCCCCTTCATAGGATACGACTAAATTAAAAATTTAAAAAACAATGAAAATGATGATCACATTGAGCGTATTTAAAACACAATGTTTCCTTATTTATAAAACGCCTAAAAGAATCTGATATATTCATAGAAGAAGCAAACGCAATGCACTAAATTAATTTATAACAAACATCTTCTTTCCTTGGAGCGTATATTGTAGCACATACAATTCTTGCCAAATCAATCATTAAAATTTCGAATTTCTCATAAGGATCAACCACAACTTTCTCAACCTTTATATTAGGTATAACTCACAGTTATTGCCTTTTCATCCTGAAAACAAGTATGAAAATTTAATATAACTAAAAATTAAGGCTAAATTTACCAAAGTATAAGATAAAGCTTTTCATTTTCGTTGAAATTTAAACAATAGATTTTCAAAAGAGCGGCTTTATTCAAATCCAAACAAACGAACACAAAATCACGTTTTCTATTATTTGCTTATTTTATGATATTTTAAAATTAAACGTTAAAACACAAAGAATAAAATTCATGTTCTATCAAATCAAAATTAAAATGGAAATTATTCAATCGATTTCAAAGAATTTTTGACTTAATTAGATTGTACGGTTAAATAAAAGTACTATCATTTTACATCAGTTTAAAATTGTATCAGATTTCATCTTTTAGGGTAAAATAATGTCAACTTACGGATTTTTTGAAGGCTTTTAGTTTTTCATTCATATTCGAAACAATTTTAAAACAATCGTTTGTTTTACATTTTCTGATTCGATCTATTAAATGTCTGAAATTCTCAAAGTTTAGGGCTAATAGTGTCAAATTTCCCTTGTCTAACAAAACTGTAATACGATCTGACCACATGAAATACGATCCTTTGAAAATTTGCAAGAAAGAGAATCTCATATAAAAAGTGCATTGTATCATTTCAACGGTTTAATATATTTATAATTTCAAGGGAAATTTACAGTTATATGAATAAAAATTTGTAGACAAAATAACCTGGTTTTTTAAAATTCAACGGATAAGATAAAAATTTATTGGTAGTATGAAAATAAACTAAGAAATTTTCCCTTAAAATTTAGCTTCTAACAAGGAGAAATATTAATGAGATTCAATTATCAAAAAATTAAATTTAAAATATCTTTTAAACGTAGATATTTTAAAAAGATAAAAATTCTTGTAAGATATTCTCAAATATTAAATAATCATGTAAATTCAACTTTATGTAAAACATAAAATCAAACTAATTGTTCAAGTTTCGCTTAATTCAAGGCTGAGTGAAATAAACTATCATCTTGCATTTTATTATTCTGAGATACAAAAATTTAATACGCGTGTCTCTTAAAAGTGATGCGAAGTGCCCAACCTTCTTCCTAAATTCAATTAAAGAGTAAGTGTATAACTTTTGAACGTGTATTTAACTTAAGTTTCAAAAATAAAATCAATTTTATTGAATTTTAAAATTGACGATAAATCATCAAATCTAATTTTAAAGAGTTTGATATTCTTTAATTTTACAATTGGAATTAACGAATGTCAAACTAGTTAATTAAATTCCTCTTATTATCTTCAGAATTTGATAGAAAAAAATGTTGAATATATTTTTTGATAATTTAGTTGATGAGATAAAAAGAAGATCTTTGTCGATCTTTCTTGCTCTCACCACAAATTGATAAAATAGCAGTAAAACTTTGCTATCAATAATCTCAACAATTCAGGACTTGTGTGGGTTTTTATGAAATGCTTAAGCGTGTAAAAATAAGGGTTTTTGAAATCCATGATGATACTCTAACCTATCTTGACGAAATACTCAATATCACATGCTTGCTTAGATTTAATTCTTATAAACAGGAGTTTGTGAATCAAAACTTTTAAAAGTTTCAAATAAATGGCTCAAGATTTTTCCGTCACAAAAAATTCTAAAATGATAAAAAAACTCGAAAACTATTCTTCTGCTCAATTGAAACCCATTGTTCCAGAATATATCAAGTCGATTCAAGAGAATCAAATTTTTCGAAAACAAAGCATAAAATTGTTAGCTAGGTCCCTTCAAATACTTCAACTTAGTCTATACACTAATTTTTATCCACTCGACAATGGGACGGCTCTAAGTATTAAAGTATCGAAACGGTTCGTACAATTTTCTAGTTATTCTCATAATGTATTTTCATATAACCATCAAACAATTCAACCGCCTCATAATCATTTAATCAAGACAAATTGATTTATAAGTCGCTAAATTAAGGAAAACTAAGTGACAAACAGCCACCACATCTGCTTGCACTTTGCGCAAAAGCATTAAAATGATGGATGAACCAAGCTATGTTAAAAGCTTATAAACGAAACGCGATAGGTTAAAAAATATTTGAAATTACCAAATTTTAAAAATAGACGAGAAATAAAATATATTCTAATTCTGGGTGATAAAATATTCTTGTTAAATTGAAGCATAAATCGGTAAGATTCGTTAAAAACGTATAGCTAAGAAACTAAATAAATCGTGTCTTTGCACATCGTATAATTACACTAAGAAGAAAATATGATATTGTATGAATCAACGATCTGACTGATTTAATTCAATTCGTATATTTCAATGAATCAACATTTGATTTTATAACCTGTATTAATTTAGTTTGAATTAAAATTGAAGACAAAAGAATTTTAAAAATTTCCTTTCAGAGAGACAAGTTATTGGTATGTTGAATTATTTAAAAAAACGCAAGCCACTATGGATTTTAACATAATACTGAATTCCCACGAATTTACACTAGCTTATGCTAATTAATTAAAAAAATTTTATTCTGCCACATAAGAACATTTCTTTCACGAGCTCATTTGATCATAATACTCAAAGCTGCATTCAACCTTCACAGTTCAAAACTAGGCCATCCTGGGTTCTATTTTTATGTTTAATATTAAAAAGGAAATTTATTTTGTGATGAAAGGTACAATAACAAATTATTTATTGTTCTATACCATGTAAAATACGCGGCAATACCCACATGATTCGAAATTTCTCATACTTTTTATGTGGTTCACTTTTTGCAAATTTTTGGTGAGAATGCGAGAATTGTTGGTTTTCAAAATATTCTGTCAATTCTTCCGCTTTACATCGCTTCACCAAAAACATTATAAGAAACAAATTTAGGATAACATTACGAGGCATGCGCCAACGTGTTCATAATCAATAAACGGACTGGAAGGTTTAAACAGCCCAAATCAGAAGTGAACCATATATATATATTGTCCCGGGTATGTTTTGATTCTATTTTAGTGTTTATCGTTATATTTTTACGTGAAATCGTTAAAACATATTAACGAAAAGATTTATGATTGACAGATAACTGCATTGTTGGAACTAACTCTCAAGAGACTTTAGAATTTTTAACTTCAACCAAATGAGAAAAAAAAGTTTTGAAAGATATTTGGATAGAATCGAATCTTTTGATTTGAGTGACCATTCGCACGATATAAACAGGTATTAAAAATTTAAAATGAAAAAGGAATAAAATTGACGAATAACTTGGAAATTTCTTCAATTTATTTCAGAATATTTTTCACATACGTTACGGAATAGTGATGGATGAAGTTAGTTATATTCGAAAGGTTGGAACATCTAAAATGTGTATTTCAATTTTTTTCATGATTGAAGCTAGCATGTGGTGCGATTCCTAGTAATATCAACTTTCCTCATATGACCCGAAAAACAAGCAATTATACCGACTTTCAACGATACCATATCATGAAAAAAATAAACTAGGCCATGAAGTAAACTGAAAAGAAAAGCTCAATTACATCAAGTGAATTCAGAAAATAGTTGCGTTTTTAATAAGAATTAGAAAATAATGGAAGCACGTCGAGTCAAGAATAACATAAGTCATGAAAGATTACTTTATACAGGTATTAAAGAAACTTTAACATAATTTTTTAGTTATTAATAAGTTATAGAAAAGTTCCACAAAATTAAATATAAAGATTGATGAATGAACTAAACTTAGAAATAAACAAAGACGATTAGCAAGTTCAAAATCACCCGGTCCTGTTAAATTGATACTTGATTGAGAAAAAACAATTTTTAAAAGTAAGAAATGTAAACAGTATTTTAATATTTAAAAGTATTGGTAAATTCGTCACACACATGACAAATTTTGACTGCAGTAAATTATTTGTTCTTCATGGAGAACTTATTTCTTGGTTATTTTGAACAATTGACAGATTAAATGTTTGCCTTAATCATATATCAAGAAAATAGCAGTTTGTTTAAAATAAGTTATCGAAGGGCTTACCTCGAGAAAAAACATGAAAGTCATCAAATAAATTTCTACTTGAATTGTCTCAAAACGCCATGTGATGAATATAAACTTTGAGCCGTCTATATAATGCCTATTTAAGCCACTAAACTGTCGAACGATAAAATTTCGATCGAGTATATAGCAAAAATAGGATGCGAATCTGTTGTAACTTGCTTTAATTTACAAATTAATCAATACTTTTCCTCATGTATTAAATACCTGTTAGTTCGAAGACAAAAAAAGTTGTTCCTCGGCTTGAATTTTTTGACTTATTATGATTTAAAGTCACGAATATCATCAGAAAATTTGTTAAAATTTTTGAGGTTGTCAACATTATTTTTGACAATGTGTAAGCAAATAACAGTAGAAAGATAAATCTAACGTCTGATCTCCGAATAGCCACAAATGTATTCATCTTTCACATACTCCAAAGATATTTAGAAGATCGAAATGTGTCTCAATACCTTCATGGGAGCATACAGTTTTCACCTCTCAGCCGTCATTGATCAATGTTGACAACGTTAGAACCATGGAATTTAGTTAATTTTGGTTTGTTTTTGATTACATGACACGATCAATTTTTTTTACTCATTATTCGATCGTAAAAGACAGTCGTTTTTTTGTTTTTTCATGATCAATTATGCTTTGTCTCATAGACTTGCTACTGTCCATCCGCTCTCTGAATTAGGTGATATTTTGTTTTTTGATGGAATGTTTTTAATAGATTTAAAAAACGAAAATTTTACCTTATCGTTAATCAATTTATCTTGATGAAATTTCTTTTTCTTTGAAGCGTGTATATACCATTTTTTTAATTGCATCACTCAAAAAATAATAATTACAAAAAGACAAATAAATTAATTAATTAAAATTTATTGATGATTATAAGGAATTTCTGCAGCACAATTAGTTATATTTCTAATAATATGCCTAAAAAAACCCGCAATATCTTCACTTGAAATATTCTGACATTCAGAAAGCATTAAATCAGACAACATAATCTCCTCTCCAACTCTTATTCTTGATCTAACACCATTTTTGATTTTCGAGAATGCATTTTCAATGGGATTTAACATATATGAGTAGGAGATAAAACTTATATGAAAATCCATAACATGATGTTATCCTTTCAATATCGACCCTTCTGTGGATCCTCGCATTATCCAATATTAAACATGCACTTCTCCTGTTCAGCTTATCTTTTAAAAATATACACAATTCGGTCAGATAGGTATTAAATATATCCGCATTGACCGTTGAATTGGTTATCACTTTGTTGTAGCACATCCGATTGATGGACATGCTTGAAATCATCGAAACAGAACGACCACGTACTGTAGGTGTTCTTACGTTGGCCCTGGTGCCTTTTTTTGACCTTGCTTGAGATTTTTTTAATTTAAAGGTTCGCTGAAGTTTCATCAGCGAAAATAGCGGAAGAAAAATCGTTAGAAAAAAAATTATTAAATCAAAGCGAATATTCTTTTCGCTGTAATATTTTATATGGATCATTTACCCTATCCAGTTCATTATGCATGATTTTAAAAGTGATTCCTAATTCTCTTAAGCATTTATCAAATGTCGAAAGGGAAATGATTAGATTGGGATCCCTTCGCAACAAAATTATTTTGATTTCTTTTAGTGTCAAGCCTGGATTATTAGATATAATCTCTTCGATAGAAGATATTATACTGTCGTATTATACGGTCTTAATTTTCCCACCTTTATTTTGCCTTTCAATGTTATCAGTCTCTAAATATCTGGTAACAATTGATCTTGCAGAATTGTACTTCATCTATATTATTTCAGATGCTTCCTTTATTGTTTTACCTTGTTCGTATAGTCGAACATGACTTCTTCTTTTTTCACGACTATTTTTCTCATACAGGTTGTTACCAGTATCAGTAGTGTTGGAATTTTGGCTTGAGTTCATATTTATTGTAAAAAACAATGCTTATATATTAGAGGTGGGAAAATGTGCGGAAAATCACGTTAACCAATATGATAATAATAAACTCAATAACCTTACAATACTATCTACCTTTTCAAAAAAAATTGAAAAAAAATGGTATATATACGATTTTCATTTCATCAAAAATTTTAAATATGCCATGTTTCTGGGCATTCCAAGGCCTTACATTATTCTGAACAAGGTCTGAATGATATATGATTAACAGAGGACTAAGTTGACGCCCAAAATGGCTTCTTTTTGAGTTTGTTTTGACGATGAATGTTGCGCAGTATTGTGCGTGTACTATAAAAGACAAAAAAGATCTCCAATTTTGTAAGTCATTTCAGTTTTTTTAAAGTTAATATTTTTGTTCAATTTTCTCTCTCAACGAGACAATTTCCTTTTGGGTGACATTTGGTCATATGAGATTTTTTATCCCATGTTCATCACATGATCTATAAAACATATAAATATTAGAAGCTAGGTCCCTTACCTGAATGAATTACCCGAGGAAATCCGAAAATTTTAACCAAATACTTTACAACTGAATTCGATGTTGGGTCGATGAGTGGTGCGGCACACGACCATTTTATCAAATAATCTTCTAACGATAGGATATAACGACATACTCCGCACAAAGGTAATTTAAAAATGTTTAAAAACCATTTCCCATTGATTTTCCAAAAATAAAAGATAAAAGTAGAGTTTTTATCAAAGTAAAATCTTGGCATTTTTTACAATTTTTACCATTCCTTTGGAGATCATTGATTTTTTTTTGATATTTTTTCTCACTCATTTTAACTCTCTAATTATGATTTTTTAGATTGCGACATCATACTCTTGGTTCTGTTCATTTATTAATCTTCAAAAATAATCTAGCTTTAGTTTCATATCACGATAATCATGAAAATTTCATTTATTCATCATTGCAAATAAGTAATACGTAATCTTTTTATCGATCAAATTCTTACGCAATCAATATGATAAATAATAAATATCGAAATATGCGTTAATTTTATTTGTGAAAATTTTGCTGAACTCATAAAACGAATAAGAATTTCTTTCTGTTTAAAGTTGTTAGTCTTTGTAAATTTACGCATTTTCTATCGTTGATTAAATTTTCTGTTTCAAATTATTTCACCAAGAAAAATCACCAGTGGATATTTATGAGAAGAAATTATCTGCCTTATAAGTTCAAATCTTCCTCTGAAAATCAAACTTTTAAAATTTGCCCTTGATTTTTTTTAATTTGGTGTCTCCTTTAAAATTATACAATTTATAATTCTGGATGTTATAACACTCTAGAATAACACCTCAAAGATGGTAAAAATGTCACCGATAATAATAAATCTTGGGCGTGTATATCAAGTTAAAATTTATCAAACTTTTGTTTGTCGTTTTTTGATTATTTAATTAATTTACGATAACTCGTTTGATCAGTCCTTCGATGTAATGCTTGACGGTAGAGT
>JALDNG010000978.1:0-74573 GCA_024349245.1 Neodontobutis hainanensis | reverse complement strand
CATCATCAAATATTTATGATCTCCTTTGTTTGCATTTTTTATTTTCACATCTATTTCAACTTTATGATTTTTCTTGTGTTTTAAGACTTCGCCACTTTCATCTGCTTCTTTTGTAACCATTTCTTGTATGCTTCCCTAGTTTTTTAATCTTTGATTTTTGTTTAGCATAAAAATAATTTTTACTTTTTAATTCATTGCACATGTTTTTTAATGGACCGTGAATACATATTTTTATTTTCCCCAATCTTTGCCTTTGAGTTCATTTCGAGAATTATGCTCTTGGTTACAACGATTAAGTTTTTGATAGAAAACCCAATAAATTAAATCAATCCATAAATTTTTGTATCTTGAAAAACTACATAGAAAAATTTATTGGAAAGTAGCCGAAACATAAAGGAAAACTTTATAATTATTTTAACACTCTGCCTAGAAAAATTTTAAAGAGTTTTAAATATTCTAATAAACGAGTAGATTACACTATATTTTACGCGCATTTATAAAAATCTATATTTTTTTAAATATGATTAAAATAAGCTACTTTTACTGGATTGCGAATCAATACTAAGTTGAACTGTGATAATGAAATTAAACGAATGATTTACGGTCACTCATTATATGAATCAAAAAAGGGAGACAATAAAGTTTAATTTCAGTAGATTAAGAAATAAACAAAAAATAAAAATAATTTTGAATATAATGATTGAATAAGGTAAAAAAGTTTATCATAATGAATTAAAAAAATACAAAAACTATGAATAAATAAAAAGTAAAAACATACGAAAATTAAGGTAAATAAGCAAACGAAGCTAAACAAATGTTTTTAATATTATATGTAAGATCTAAAAATTTGCATTTACTTTCAAAAATTTAATTAACTTTTCAGTGTATTTCAAAAAATTTGAAAATATTAAAATAAATTATGATTATTTGTTGTCAAAAGAAACAATTTTATAAGCTAAAAATCAATGAATTATTTCTTTATTGTCTTACTATATTCAAACTAGATTTGAAATTTGAACATATTTTCTATAGGAATCATATAATTAAAATATGAAATAAAATAAATAAATCCCAAAGTATGTCAATAAAATTCACATATAGTATCAATGTGACCAAACCATAAGATAATACAAATTATAATAACTGGCAAGTTTAATGTATTTTTTTTACTCTAAATATCAAAAAGGCTTTAAATTTATTGATGGAAATAAATAAAAAAATATTTTATAATGTTCATTTCAATATTTGGTATTCTAGCATTGCCATAATTAATTTCCCTATAAGTTTAAAATTGTTAATACCTATTATATAGAAGCATATGTGAATTAAATTCAGTTTATTCGATAAATAAAACTACATTCTTTAAAATGGAGCATTTTTGAGGTTAAGAAATTCTTTCATTTATAATCTTAGATGTTACTTAACTTTTAAAAATTTACATAAGCCGTAAGCGAGATATCTTCACTCTTCAAAACTCTATATGTATTTCAAATTTTTGAAAGATTCATCGAAAGAACATATACAAAACCCGTTTGAGTCAAAGAATTTTAGAAACAAAAAATAAATATGACTTATGCTAGCTATCATTATTTTTTCCTTTTTTTAATACCTTTCGCATACCAGAAAAGATATGATTTTCTCATTAAGAATATTCCGTTTTTATATAATACAGCTAATTAACATGATTTCACTTATAACGATAATTTCCTGGACATTTATATTTTTGGCAGTAAATAGAATTAGAATAGAATTTAAAAACAGATAAATCAATAAATATTTGTTACTTCCTTATCATGATTAAATTTGTAAATATTTGTTTTTATTTATATTAATTAACATGAAATTTTAATGAAAGCGATTCCCAAATAAGATCTGATTCATCGTTTGTGATAAACGCTATCCTTTTAAATATATTGACAAATAAAATCTCTTTTAAAAGAAACAAATTTAAGTTTCCTTTTTTATTATTAAATTTTAACAAATAAAATTTTTATTTTTTCAATAGAATGAATTTCAAATGTCTGTATTATGTATTTTGAGAAAATAATGTTGATTAAAACACTATCAACCCACAAACCAAAATATTTCACATTATAATTCTTTTAAATACCTTGAATAAAAAATCAATTGATAAGTAATTTATTTGTTAAACAGAGTTACCTGAACGATATTATCATTGATTTATATCTTATGTCGGGGACCAGTACTGTTTTCTACTTTCCGGATCTCTGAGATTGTGTTGAATTGGGTTCAGATGAACTCATAAATATCAAAATGATTAAAATTAAGATAAATTTTTAATTTCTGTCTATGTAATACAATACTAAGACTTATAAAGTATAATTAATATCATATTTATTTCGATAAAATCAAACAAGACACTAAATTTTAGTTTATATTCTCCCATAAAATCTCACCACAAAAAAATTTCATCCAAAATTCTCGTTGATGTTTTTTCAAGTTATAATTTTATAAATCATTTTATTTTATCATTCTTACAAATTATATTTTATAATTTATAAAAATTTTAATTCCTTATTTTATCTGTGATCTCTTTCATGGAGATTTAGCAAGTAAAATCGATTTTATATTTTGTTCCCTTAAAAATATTTATTTTTAAATAAATTGAATATATAATAACAAAAAAACTGAACGAATCGAGGTAGCTTAACAAGACGCGATGGTTTAATTTACTGCCCAGATTAGCTTTGACGAGCTAATTCAAATATCTTTGTAAAATTACATTTTTTATGTATGAAAATCGATTTTTCTTTCTGGCCATGAAAATATTAACTTTAAATAATAAATTTTTTTCTGTATAATCGAATAATTTATTTTTACTGATATAATTTTCAATAGATTTCAGCTCTCCCACAGTATGGCCTTATAAATTTTTGATAATCTAAAACTATATCAATTGGAAAAATCATCATTTTTTCAGTATTCTCAAATATTTAAATTTTTCTGTGTTATTGAATTTTATTCTACAGTCATGCAAATCGTATAAAACATAAAATTTTCTCATCTATTATAAAACAACTCAAAAATTATGTTTATATATTTCTTAATCTGAAAAAAAGAAAAAAATAGAATAAAGTTTTTATGAAATATTAGAATTTTGATCTGTTCACTCATCTTTTATTTTTTCGCGATAAAATATTTAAACATTGGGAATTTTTAACAAGATGATCAAAGGACAGCAGAAAATTTGAGAAACTAAAAATCTCTTTTTTGTATGACTAAACAGAAAAATTTCGCAATCTTTCAAAAACACCAACTTTATTCTTATTTTTGATTTAAAATGTGATCGAAATATTTTTTATCAAAATTTATTTCATATTTATTTGTCTGCCACAGCTTTGGAAACTTAAATGACGATATTGCTTAATTAACATTTTAACAAATTCGAATAAATAAAGGAAGAAAATAAATAGAATATGAAAGTGCAAATAAAAAATAATTGAATATTATATTAATAAGTTTATAATATAAGTCAGTTATATTATAGATGTTAAAGTTTTGTCTGGAAAAGATCTCAAAGATGCCCTGGTTCATTTTTTGAAGAATTATCAAACGCTTTGTTAAATTTTTTTGATTATTGGCCTTTTTAAACATTCAATGATGTGAAAAAATTTCATAATTTACGCATATGTCCTTTTGATTCATAGATATACATATTTATACAAGAAAATTTAAATTCTAAAAATTCTACAGTCACTCATTTCTTGAAATTTTTGTTCTCCTAGAGATCCGTAATTATCGTGATAAAATTAACAAATACCTTCTAAATATTTTCTCGTATTCAATTTTTCACATTAAAAGAGACATTTTAGGGAGTTAAGTAAGACAGGTTTTGTGTTAAAATCTCAAATAATGTCTCTAAGGTCTGAATAAAGATTCATATTAAACAGAATTATTTTCCCTTTAATTTAATTGGTCTTGTTTGAATGTAAAAACTGAGTTTAATTTTCAATCGAATCGAATATTACAAAAAATCTTTTTAAAAATTATCCATCTTAATTTTATTTTCGATAGTATTAAAATAAAAATAATCAATTTTTAGCGTATTCGAATGTAAAAAATTTAACCAGAGGTTCAAAAAACTATTACTCGTATTCTATAAACCTTTCCTGAAAATAAATATGATAAAACCGGTAATTTTTAACCTCAACTAAAAACATAAATTTTATTCAAGATGAATCTTGACGTTTAATCCACCATTTTAAATACAAAGTAAAAAAGTATCTTTTTTAAATATTATCGAAAAAGAGTTTGAAAAATGAATTAATATTTAGCATGATTTTTCATGTATATTAGGTATGACAGTCACATTTAATGAGTTTATCTTATTTTTTATTGTTTTTGGTTTGTTTAAAATCTGTCGATATAATCATTTTTTCTTATTTTAAAACATAAAAATATAAAAGTGAGGAATTTCAAAGTATATAAATACATTAATTGATTAAATTTTCGAAGAGTAAATTGAAATAAACTGGTTTTAGTTGATATTTATTTGATTTAATCTGTTATAATGATTATATTTAAGGTCGCAAAATTTAATTTTCCGTAATTGATAAAATTCCGGGTTAAGATTTTTAAAAATTCAAGTTCACATCAACCCAAAGTTTATTCTAGTTTTGCATGTTATTTTCTAAAATTAGATTATTAAATGTACATTAACTCATGTCAAAAGACGATTAATGAACGGTCAAAGTATCAGATAACATGTATTACAAAATTATTAGGAATTATTTGGTTCGTCTAGAAAAGCTTAAACAATCCTTACTATTTAAAATAAATATAATTTTTTAACATTCAAATAAATGAACAATATGTTTCATTATTTGATAAATTTACACAAAGATTAAATTTTATAAGTTATTCTTTCATCGAATAATATTATGATTGAGTTTTTAATTCAATTAGTTTATATTTACCAAAATTAGATAACTGAATTTTATTTGGTTTTATTTTGAAGATTTAAATTGAAAATGACATGATTTTTAATTTAATGTAACAAAAAATCTAATTTAAAAACTACCATATTTCCGTTTTTTTCATTACTAAACATTTTATCCGTTTAGTTACTTGAAATATGTGTAAAATTAATCTTCATTTTTTTATCCACCATTTAATAAAATTAAGAGGATAGACACAAGAAATCAAATTTAAAGGTTTCAAATAATATTTTTGCTGAAATAAATTGTCTTTTTAAGAACAAATTTTACTTTGTGTGAGTTGAAAATTAATTTTTAAGAAGAAAGCTAATTATTGAACTACTTAAAGTTTAGATCATATATAATTATTTTTTCCGAAAAATCAAGCCAGACAAGATAAAATAATTTTATTGATTTTACTGACATATGCCATTATTTATGATAAAATCAAAAAATATTTCAAAATCATACTTTATGAAGTAATTATATATAATCAAAATGTAAACATAACCGAATTTACAGAATAATCCACTTATTTTTTTTTAATTTAAATTTCATTGAATTAAAAATATTTTTAATCAAAAACGATCCATCACAACTCCGTTATTTTATGAAGTCCTAGTAAGAAAATAAATTGAAAGTAATATACGTTAAATTGTTTAAGAATATTAATGAAAAGATTCCTGATTATCGTTTAACTTAAAAAAGTTGTTGATATTTGCAATTTTTATTTTAAATGCTCTTAAGATTGAATGTTTTTTCGAATAGATGATATGAAAGATATTAAAATACATTTATTGAAAGTTAAAAATTTTAGAACCATTTCTTAATTCCATATTATTTTAGAGATTTAATATATCGCGTAGATAAAAGGATTTTGATCAATAAAAAAATAATCATTGGTATAACATTCATAAATAAAATTTCATCTCAAATAAAAAAGGATAACTTATATTTGATATTTGGATCAAAATTTATTCAGCAAAAGATTGTAAAAATCAAGCAATTATATTTAAAACATTTAATACGATGAAGAAAAATATAACATTAATATCTTTTAAGTCGAATATTATTAATATGATAAAATAGAATTTCAACGGAGAGGAAACCTCTTAGATGATCAGAATAAAAATATTTAGAGCTTTTCGTAAACAAAGATTTTGATGGTTTAATAAAAAAAAATTTAATTGTATTTTTTATTCTAATACGATACAGGATAAAAATTTTAACAAATAAATCAATTCAGAATTTAATAACAAAATTGTTAAGGATTTATCTTCAAATCAATCAGGTAAAAACATGTTTTATTTAAGTAGGCTTTCTTTAGAAAGAAATTTAAAAAGGAGGTATGACAAAAAAAAGTTTATAGGTCCATTTTTTCATATTTAGACCTCATCAAGTCAATCCATTTTGTATAAATATGTTTGACTGATAAAAAGTCGTGTGATAAATACTTAAAAGAGAATAATTTTTATATTTGTTAATTGAACCAAAATAAAGAAGGAAATATATTTAAATTCCATCATTTATATTAATATACTGTAAGTTAGAGATTTTGAGCGGGAACGACATCACTTTTGTTTTTATTTATTTTTTAAGTATAATTGTTATTTATCACATATAATAAATTCAATCAACGTTATAAAATATAAACATGAATATTCTATCTTTGATATAATTTTTTGAAAAGTTTGTCAGATTTTATGTCTTTAAGTTGATAAACAATGAGACCTTACTTTATGAAAAATATGATATTTTTGTTGAGAATATACCAAAGTTAATTGTTTATAACTCATTGTGAATAAATCCTTATTTTAAAAATATTTCAAAGATATATAATTATATTTCATATAAATATAGTATTTTCCAGAAACACTTAAAAGTTCATATATCTTTCACAAATATATTATATATCCAATCAGAAATCTTGTTTAAATAATGAGTTATGAAAATCTTGTCTAAATTTTTATAATTAGAATTAAAAAAAATGTTAAAAATTTATTTATATGGTTTAATATTGATATGTCTAATTTAAGGATGCATTTATTTATGTTTTTTAATATCTAAATAAATTTAGACAAGATATTTTCACATGTTTTTTCAAAGAATTACTTTTGTAAGTAATAAAGAAAACTGAGTTATCCATTTTTATAATTTTGATCCTTTGTAATAAACAACAATTTTATAAATTTAACGAAGTTATAAAAGTGAAAATATTTAAATAGCTTTTGCTAACAATTTCTTTTCAATCTATTCGGTGTAAAACAGATATTATTAGTTAATTTACTTTTCTTAAATAAAGAATTTTAATCCTCATTAATCTCGAAAAGTAAAGTTTTATTTGCTTAAGTTATGGTGATAATGATAATAACGAATAATTTGTAAATATTAAATTTGAAATATATTCAAATTATATCAATATAATTGAAAAACAAAGAATAGCTGTCAATATTTTTATGAATTCACATTTAATTTTTACAAGATTTCGAAATAAGAGCGCGATATTAAAACTCATAAAAATATTTTAAATGCATGAAATATATGTATAATTTTATGTCTATGACTGTTTGGCCATAGTTAACATGCAAAGACAGTGTTAAAATACAACTCTATTATTATTTTAAAAGATGAAGTTTATTAATTCTTTCTCTTTTTGATGTTTTGAATATGCAACAACATGTTTTTGATAATTTGATTAAAATATTAATGTTATAATGATTTATTTTAGAATAATTTAAAATCAAAAGTAAAAAAATAGATGAATTTTAAAATTCATCAGAGTATGAAAAAACGTGAATGACATTATTGGCATAAATTTATTTATAAAGAAAGTATCGCATATTAAAAAGAGAATTTAATGTTTTGATACAATCTGATAATCATAAAATTTAATGGGACGTCGAAATTAACGAAAATATGAAATTTAATAAATCGAAATAAAACAAATTAGTTATCAAAAAAACGTTTTATTCTTTCAATATTAACTTTTAAACACAACTATAGTTTTGTAATAAATTCATAAATAGGTAAAATCTGTTTATTAACTTTTTAAAATATAAAAGAAAACTTAAATTAGGTCATCATAGTTGATGAATGAGATTTGTCATCATTAAATATTTCTAATTAAAATCATATATTAAGAGTTTCAGAGTATTGCGTGGTGAGGAATGAGGTCATTACTTTATGAGAATGTAACTAAAAAATTGGTGGTGTTTGTTAACTTGTGTTTTGACTTTTTACTTAAATCAAAACATTTTATAAAATTCAAAATGCACGTTTATTTTCTTTACAGATTTGAGGATAGCTGTGATCAATGATTAATCCACACCAAGAGAACGTAGCTAGGCTAACACTAAAGATGGTTTTGCAAAGCAAATTATATGATTGAAATACAGGAAATGGTCTTTGATTAAATTTATAATGATTTAGACAACATAGCTTTCAATTTATCTTGCTCAATGAGACATCTTTGCATATATTTATGTACATTTATAAGATTTTGTAAAGCTTTTTATAAACTCTTCAAAATTATTCATCATCATTCAAGGTTTTTCGCTGCTATTTTTTCAACACTTCTTATGAAGTTGATTGTTAAAAATGACGAAAAGACTAAATTCAATCAAAATATTCTCCATGTATTTTATTTCATGCTCATCGTTCAGGAAAGATTCAAAATTTAACTTTATCGTTTTATCATACAATATTTATGAAATTATAACTGTTAAAATATTAATTTTACTCAATAGTTTTGCTTATTTAATTAAAACTAAAATTAATTGGGCTTAATATTTTAGAAAACGTCTTATGTTACTGACACGAGTAATTAAAATAAAGTAATTTCACTTAAATTGCTCGTTCTATAAGTGAAAATTATTTTTATATAATTCATATATTTCAAATTATTTGAAAATGTTTCCAAACATAATTTTATTTATCAATATTTTTTAAAAAAGATACGATTTTTATTCTAAAGATATCTACACTGCGACAATAATAAAAAATCGCACTTAATAATCTTTATCGTATCATTTATAGCTATTATTAATTCATCAACATATTTTAAAAATTCTAACTAAAATATCTATGAGTGTACCTACAGAAAAAATATATTATAACTCAGAAGTGAAAATATATTAAGAGAAAAGGAGCTGTGCATCCTTTTCCAAAACCTTTTACATTTCTGACGAAATCCTATACATATGACAAGGATGAAATTATATATTTTTACACCATTATATCTCACATAATTCATCTTTGTGATTTATGTACTAGTCATAAAGATGTCATTCATAATTTTATCTTTTCAAAATATCTCAATTTCAATCAATTCATCACTACATCCGAGCTGAAATGAATTTGAAGTTCGAAAAGTAAAAATAAACCATATGATATCCTGATAAATATACTTTACGCTGAAAAGTGTAATCATTTTTAAAATTTGTTCAATCATCTAAAATTGTCTTGTAACTGAGGTTTTCAACACATTTTGTAGTTAATAATTTAATTTTTTGGTGTAAATCTTATCAATGAATAGTTAAAACATTATTATTAATATTTTTTAAGCCTTAATTCAGAACAAACAGATTATATTTGAATCATTTTATAACGTTAAATTTTTGAAAATATTCCATTTACTCTATCCATAAAAATAACAATCTATTAACGTAAGAAAACCTCGAGACGGTTGACAAGACGGAAACCTATGTAATTTTGAGATTTATTCAAATATTTTAAGCTTGATGACATTTTATATTTGAGAGAGTTGTAGAAAGTCTATGTTAAAGAACATCGTAAATTTGATTTATTTTTCAACGGATATTTAACAAATTTTTGCGTATTGATTTCAGGAAAATACACCCACAGAAAATTTTAATCGATATATGAATCTAATAATGGTGAATTTAAAATGATGTTTTTCAAATAACAAGAAATGAACGAATATTTTGAGAATTTTTCAATTAAATAAAAATAAACATGAAAAAAATCGTTGAGCAATGAGTGAAAGCTTCCATCTTTGCTTGTTCTCATATATTATCAAATTGAAAGATAATAATATAATATATACGCACAACGAAGTCATTTTAAATTAAATGGAAGGTATGATATCACTCGAATATATATATGGTAAAAAAAATATTTTTGTTTTATCTTAAATCATTAATATTACAAAAATTTTTTTCAAATAAAAATATTAAAATTACGATCTTTTGAATTTTTTAAAAACGATGTATAACACATAACATTAATTCAGTTTAATCTTTTTGTTTGTAAGATATCATTTAATAATTGAAAAATTTGAACGATTATATCAGATATTTGAATATTATATTTTATTAATATGTATATCTTTATTAGTAACATTAAAATCATTTTATACGATGCTGAATGGCACACATTTCATAGTAATTTGTATATACTTGAGTTTTGATGTTGTTCTAAAATAAGATCATATTATACTCTTCTTGTGAACCTTTTACGTCCAGTATAATGTTGAAAATTCGACAGATCAATAACAAATCCACACCAAGTACACAACTTAACTTTCTCCGAGAAGACGTTTGCGCACAACTAAAGTATATCAAAGAAATAAACTGGAAAAGTTTTTTGTCTCATAATTGAGAATACTTCAAGAATATGTCTCAGTAATATGGGTTTCAATCGTGGATTCTTTGGACTCATTTCGTATTTTGTGTATAGGTATCGCATAGCCTCTTTTAACTCACGAAAATTATCGATCAATTTTCTGGAAAGTGTGCTGTTAATCTTCATATTTTTTGCAAGAACCCCGTCAGATTCAAGAGAAGCCAATAAGATAAGCTCATTCATTATTTTTTTAAAAACCCTAATTTCTTGTTGATTAAAAATTTGCGATGACGAAAAATCAAAAAATTTTAAAGGGTCGAATTTTTTTATTTTTGAAACCGTTAAAGCCTATCTTGTCTCCAGCGCATATAGATACGTAGCTTTTTCTTGAAAAATAATCGTAAATAGAGGGTTGATAAGTAAAATATAAAGACGAAAGCTTCTTCTGATTTTGGACATACTTTTTATTTTTAATGGATTTCCAGGAACCTGTAGACATTCTACGTTTCGGCCTCGAAATCCATTCTTGTGAACTCAAATGAAATTCATCTTTATTGGCTGATATTTCCTGATTTGAAAGGTTAATATCTTCATTATTTATTGTCTGCAATGATTGTATGGCCGACTTTTTGTCGTCTAATATATATAGAAGGCCAAGAATATGATTGTTTCTCTTTTTGCATTTCCTCCCATTTTTTAGGAGAGATTGCAGTGTATTGATTAACTATAGCAGAAAATGCCAAAAATATAAATATAATCTTGAAAAACAAGTCGTATACGGCCATGATAGTAATTACGCATGACAATTATTTTCTTTTAACATGAAAAATATAAAATGATATTTGCATCTTTATAAAATATGTGATATTATATGTCGTATATTGACATAAATATAAAACTTCTTGATGATATAAATAAAATTCAAGTCATACATGATCCATTTATTTACGTAGATTAATTTTCAAGATTAACCGTTATTACGTGTTATAATAAATTAAATTTTTCTTATACGAGTAAAAGTTGATTTTTCCGTCATTAAGGATTTTTATTTGAAAAATCATGCCCATAACCACTATTTTAGAATAAATAATCGTTAAATTATCAAAAGCTAATTTTAAAATTCATTAAATTAACATGGTATGCAATTTCACAAGTCAAGAAATTAATCTTTTAAAAATTGAGCTATTTTTTACATTTCAAAGATATATGTGTTAATATTTATCCGGCACTGATATTAATTTTTAGCGTCCTTTTGTTGGTTAACTACTTCCGAACGTTCATTTTAATTTTTATAAATTAATCAATTAACAGTAAGCGTCTTAAAAATTATAAAAACAGATAAGACAAGTTTAATTGATTAATTACAAAATACACGTTAATTAGAATATTATTGATTCATTCAGCGCCCACGAGTTTTAACTTTTTTACATTTTACCTCTTATATGAAGGATCTTTATATAGTGCGTTTGTTTTCTCATTTATATTCATATACGCTTTCTCCATTAAAACTAGATGAAAATCGACGTTAAAATACAGCATTTGTTAAAATATTATGAATATTTCCATTCTAGAAATTGAATATAATATTATAAATTGATTATTGTAATGGTTTAAATCATAGAGTATACACAGTTATTTCTTATTCAGAAAAATTTCGTTTTGTTTTTACATTATTTATATTTTTAAGTGTTTTTTAATATATTAATTCTGAATTGTTGACTTTTTGATTTGTTCTCTTTATTGAATTTGAAAACATACCGAAAATTTTTACGCATTAATTTCATTTTATATTTCAGTATGACTTTTCCAACCCTGACAATTGATTTAAAGATAAAACTAAAAAGATACTGTTTTGCACTCAAATATATTTTATTTTGTAATTTTTAAACGGAGTTAAACGATAAATCGGACCATTTTCCAAGATAAGTGATTTTCAATGATATATTTATTATTTAAATAGTTGATACATTTTTAAAAAAATTTATATTCCTTATAAACAATTTTATCTATCGGTTGAATTTAAAAAGATAATTAATGATATTTAATATCTCAATTATAATATTTGTTGCTCTGTTTAAATATGTTATCATTTATCGAAACGCGCATTATTAAAGACAAAATGCGTGTCTCAAATAAAATAAATTTTTTTCATTTATCTTATGGAACTGAGATAAAATATCAATTATTCTTCGTTTTAACCTACTTAATGTCTGGATGACTATATTATTTCACATAAAGTAAATATGTAAAAATTTTTCTTTTTGAGATATTGAGAGTGAATATGTTAGGATGTAGTTCCAATGATGAATAGATCTAATTTACAAACAATTAAATAACAACAGTCAAACAACAATATTCAACATGAGAGATGATGATCAAGAAATAAATGTCTGAATTTCGTAATTGTAGAAACGAAGTATAATTTACAAATTTTAACAACATGCTTTTTTCTATCAAAGGTTATTGTTGAAATCTTTCAATCTTATATTTGAAAATGAAAATCATTTAAATATTCGAGTAGAATAGTTTGAACGAATGAATTAAAAATTAACCATACCAAAAACTTTGAAACTCTTTTTTATTTTTTAAGCTCTATTAAAATGCCAATTATATTTTCATCAGAGGAGAGTAAATTTTGCAATATTCTAAATTCTTCATGATGTATCTTTTCGAGTCATGTTAAGAAACACGCGAAAGCTAATTCTATGTAACGGTTAATCCAAAAATAACATATTTATTGAAAAATCAAGAAAATTAAATACAAGGTAAAATTAAAGAACCTTTTTCATTGTCTCTAAATAGCAGGTTTGGTATTTAGAATGATTAACTTGGCAAGTTATATTAAATTATCTCAATATATTTTGCAATCACAAACGTCAGGTTATTTTTATGAAATTGATAAAATATTTTTCTCTTGGTTAAAAAACGCAAAACCCATGAATAAAGCTGAACATTATTTTTCCATTTTTGTTGATATTTTAGAAGGTCTCAGATACTTTAAAAGAAGAATAATCTTTTAAATTCATAGGTAATGATACATTGGTAGGAATCAACAGTGATAAAAAAACTTAAGTCGATTTTTAATAATAACTTTCAGTCAAGACTATGTTTTATTATAAACTTGGTTAAAGCTGACTTATGATTCAGCCATAAAATTTAACTTAATCGATTATCATACTTTTTAAAAAAGAAATTTTTTCTCTAACTATTTTATTATTTTGATCTTATATAATAATTAACGTTGATTGAATAGATATTTGGCGTTACATTATTTCATGATTATTCTGAAAACAGAATTTAGGATCTATATTTAATTTGTTACTCAATGAATTAAATTGAGGGTTATGACGTTGATGATTCAAATCTTGAAAAACGACCATTTGAAAACGAAATAAGAAAGAAAATATAAAATATTCGCATGAAAATACACGCTTTAAATCGTAAGAACTTCGTTCTCATACAAAGACAATCTTCTGGAATGGTGGATATTTAATTAAGTTACATGATGTTTGAAGAAAATAAAAAATTACGTTATGATTTTAAATGCTTCTAATTTAGATATTATTTTCAAAAAAATTTAATTCATTTTAGTTTGTTACAAATGTATTAGTTTTGATCAATATATTCATTCCTAGGGACCTCAACGTAAGATTCTTCAAAAAGGAGGAAAATATCACAGTAATTTATCTTTAAAATGTAAAATTTTAAACGTCACAAAGATTGATAAATATAAGGTTTCATTATAATGTCAGCTATATGTCAATTTATCATTTAAATATCAGGGACGAAATAATTAAACATACTAAATCCAACAATTATTAGTCGAAAAATTATGATCATTTAAAATCTTATTCACAGAAGTTGCAAACAAATAGTAAAAATAATCAATTTCTTGATATTTAAAAGTGTTGCAGAAAGACTGAATGATTGCTTAAAATCGCAGAATTCACTGGGTGTCTGGTTATCTTTTTCTGTATCTGTAATATTTATGTTTTTCTTTTGTCAATTTATATTCATAAAGGATTTGATTGATCAAATTATGATTTTAAAGAATGCCAATGCGCATTAAGCGAAGTTACGAATTAGAATAACCTAAAATTGAGTTATTTTTTAAATATAAAATTTGTGAAATACACTCAATATCTGACTTTTGGGAGTAAAAACCTAAAAGAAGCCTCGATTTAGTTGAAAATGATTAATTAAGACGATTTTCCAGCAATTATCTACATTTCAAAGACAAATTTTACTTACTCTCGTCATTTTTTATCTGTCATGAAACAGTCCTATTCAGAACGAATTAGCGACATAGAAATGAAATTTTATGACAAATTTTTTTACTGTTGTGATCGTTTTACATCAGAGATTAATATTTTTGATGTTAAAATTTCAGAATATGAATTGGAAAATATTAACATTCTTAAAATTAGAGAGTTCATTCAAATTTGATTTTAAAAAAATTTATATGTTAGTTTTTATGAGAAATAAGTATAGATCGATGAATTTATCAAAAACGAGATCAAAGTGTAAAATTAAAATACTTGTAATGTCACTATTTAAGTAAATATCTGATTTTCTCAAGCAAGTAAAAGGTATTAGATTTCATTGATGATTAAGGTGTTATCTTCTGTGTTGCATTAATACATTTATTTATGTATTATTTTGATAACTTAAAATTATTTTTGAGTTCACAATTTTAAAAAGTTGCATATTACTTTATACGTTTCACTCCCAGTTTAAAATTTAAGGAAAGAGTTTTAATTTTAAATCTTGAAAAATTTAATACTTTGCAAAATTTAGTTTGAAGTATTTTAAAAAGTCGTTTTGAGGTCATATGAATGTTCAATGGTGTCATAAACCATGTTATGAGGATTTATTTGATCACGTTAAACTTCTATTTTCGCCCCTAACATAGGATTATGATACTTTTATGCTAACTTGAGAGCGTTCCCGAAAAATTAAAAAGATTTTTTGTCAAATTTAGGTATCTAGATAATCCATGTTGTAAGATTTCTTTAATGGCTTCTTGTCTTTTTTATTCATAACATCGTCCAATTTTTTATACAGCGCATAAATAATTATCAATATTCATGATTCAGAGAATCGTGTTGATATTAACAGTTATCTGCAAAATTTTGAAATTTAAAAAATCAAAATCTAGATGGAAAAACGTGAAAAAATATTAAATTTAAAAATTCTATAAATATTTCTTCGAAAAATATCAAAAAACACTCACAGCAGAAATATCGCAATGAATTTTATTTAAAAGAATAAGTTCAATTTCGATGATTTTATACTGGTTTTGATTTTTTTAATATATATCACTTTTTGCTTTTCATTCTACAGCTGTTTGTTTTGTCTTATAAATTTGCTTTTAGCATATTACTTTCAGAGATAATTGATTTATAGTTTTCGCTAAGTGTTACCACGTTTTTCTACTGCTTTTTAAACCTTTTCTGTAACAGTCACTTGATTGATACTTTCGTAATTATAAGTTCTGGAGTTTTGTTAATTTTATACTGGTTTATATTATCGTTTATTTTGTATTTTTATGTTTTTAAAAGATTCTTGTAAAAACGAATACAAATAAAGAGGAAATAATTTTATCATTGAAATATCAAAATATTTCATACATATATTCTTATTCTGCCTGATATTATCCACATATTCATTGCATGAATTTCGATGTGATATATTTTTCATTTTATTTTCACTCTATTTTATAATTTTATGATTTTATTTTGCACAGAAACTCTATGAAACAAATATTTGCTTGAATGTCTGTTTAGATGGTTAGTAATATTTTTATTTTTTATTTTGTCGAACTCGAATTTATATGGGAGATTATGTCTTGTTCGATTTAGTTTAAGAGCGGATAATAAAAACGTTTGTGTTCTTGTACGTTTTCCTTCTGAGACCAAGGAATATTCATTTCCTTAGATGCTGTTCTCTGTATAATTCAAGAAAATAGCTTTATATATCTCATCTAACGTGGAATTTATTATTATTACAACATTTAACGGATCCAAGCCGCACAAGTGTGTGACAGATAACTCGATACTTCGAGTATTTTTCTGAAAAGCTAACTTTCAAAAATTTATATAAACATCAATATGATAAACAATGAATAAATTCTAGCTCTTAGCCTATATCACTTAAGAGTCTTTGATGACGACAAACTATATTCCCTTTAAACTTAAATTTATTGAGCATTCGTGTGTAAAATAAAAGTTTTTTATTTGGTATTTAATTCTGTGAGCAGAAGAATCAACAACTACATGATAGTTTATGAGCTTAAAGGTTATCAACTATTTAAAACCTGATACTGGAGATACTTACATCAGGTAAAATCAATCACATATGATTTTGATACAACGAAAAACTGGAAATTTTTTTGGGAAACTATGTCGTTTTCAGATTAAAGTTTTCATAACTTCACAAATAAAGCAGGAATCTACCAATCATTAAATTAAATGAGGAAAACTCTGCCAAATATGAATTATCCTATTATTTCTGAAAATGTAAAATTATAAAATTATCCCTAATAAATATGACAGAATCGTTTATTTAAAATTTTTGAGAAAGACTTTACCTTCAAAGTATTAAGAATCTGTTAGTGTAAATAAATTTTATATTGATAACACAATGAACTTTTTGACACACATTTATAAAGTAAGTCAAATATCAAAATATGGATAAAACAATGATAATTTAAAGTTCATTATTTGGTTTTTATGAAATTAATATTTTATCAAATGCTGTCTGAGCAGTTCTGTAAATTGAATCAGTTCTCAGTGGACATAATCATTCAAATATTCAACAAAATTTACATAGTTTTTTTACAACATCTCCATGTAAATTTGGACGATTTTACATTATCTAAAAATATGCAAATGTAACTCATCATTGAAATGAAGTGATTCACGTTTTTTAAAAAAACAGAACTATATTCCAGTAAAATAACGTGCTCGACAATTCTGGTAACGATGTTTATGGAAGTATTTTAGTGATATAATTAACCATAACCTTTTTTTAAAAATATTCGTTGCGTATTCAAATTGTTTACATCAAAACATATTTTAAAATTTATTTAAATAAAACATCTGGTGTTTTTACATCTCATCCTAGTAAATAGATTTGATTTTAAAAAATTATTTCAACTGAATGGAAAAATAATTTTCAAATTCTTTTACCATACCAAAATATCTTGTCTGAAAATTTCTTAACTTGCTTATTCTAAATACGGTCTCATGGCAAAACGATCAAATTTTCGATCGGTTAAAATCCTAACAAATCTTTTATTTAACCGTTTTTCAAAAATGTATTTTCATATATATGTTAAAGCTGTCTCAGATTTCCTCTGACATCAATCTATCAATTGTTGATCTTAAAATTTGAAAGATCATGAAAAAATGTTTTCACGCAATCAGAATACCCTTGAGAAGATGGAACGTGTTAAACTATTATAAATTATAAAAAAATGGTCTTAAAGTTATTCAAGATAAAATTTTGGTCCATTTACAGTTCTTTTTGGTATGATAATTTATAAAATTTTATCATGTATTTTATTTTACTAAATTTTCTTGTTTTTGGGTGAAATAATAAGGAAAATTTTAAATAAACTAAATAATAAAATTTTAAATATAATTAAGAAATGCCAGATAATTTCCAGTTAATCAAACCAAAGGTCAATTTAAAGTATATGTGGGCACAAAATATTGTCAATTTAAAGATGATAAATATTTTAAAGCACAAGATTTTACCAGTTTGGAAGTGTTTTATCTCACTTATAAAATTTCTTACAGTCAAGATATAAGATAGTCTAATTAAATAATCAGAAAAAAGTTTTGTAAAACTATATCCTACAGTTAAACGCAGATTCGTTCATTTTGAAAAATTTTAATTTTCCGGTATAATATTCTTAAGTAATTTATATGATATCAACCTCTCATTGATTGAAAAATTATATACTAATTAAATCCTAAAGATAAATGTCTGGAGAGATTATGGTTATCCAAAAAACATCAACATATTCTTTTAAAAAATAAAATTTGTTCATATGAAAAAATATGAATTTTTATTCGAAGAAAACACAGCTCGATGTGGCATTTTCTTTGAATAAAACCTTTTTAATATCAAAATACTTTTGAACATTTTGCTCAATTGAGAAGAAATTTAAAAAATCTTATTTTCCATTTGACACGATGATAAAGAAATCAATGTCAATTTATCTGTTATTTTACATGAGAATTACATTTCGAAACGATTAGAATACAAGCTGTTTTTTAGTAAAATAAACAAAAAATTTTTGACTTTGAATAAATGATATGAATAAAAGATCTTCATGTTTATCAAATCATTTTTTGATATTTGGAATAAAGATAACAATCAATAAGAAATATTTCTTCTAATTTTTATTAAAAATATAGATACTGTTCATTTTAGAGAAAAAAATATCATGTTTGTAAGGTTATACTGCTTCTCGTCAACAAATATTTCATAAAAATAAATTGGTAATAAATTTTGATATAATTACATTTTTATGTGAACATAAAAAACATCTTTCAGAGAATAAGATTTGAAATCCTTAATTTTAAGATTATTACTTAAATTGGCAATTTTAAGGAAAATAAAATATAGCAAAATTTTCATTGAAATATTTTGTTAACTAAAATAAAAATAGAAATATTCGGTTTTATTAACACACTTAATTCAAAATATGTTTTTCCCCTACACTATGAATATAAATTAATTTCGATTAAACATTCACATTATTAATAAATTAAATAATTAAAATATTTCTTTTCTTTTATGAATATAAATGAGGTTGTCCTTTCTACCATCATTCAGTGAGATACTCAGAGTATTGACTGATTTTTTGAGTTTTAGATTTTTGTTTTATGGATTGAAATCAATGAAATTTTTAAGATTCCAAAAGCAATTGCATTAGTATCGTTTTATAAAATAAAATCGATAGATTTCGGGAATCATAAGATTTTCATTAAATTACTGATTCTATATTAAGTATTTGCATTTATTAATCGTGCAAAAAATCAGAAATTAAAGAAATCGTAAAATTTTATATTTTATAGATTTAATATTCAATCATATTCTTTCACGTTGATATTTAGAAATAAAACGATCATATGAATGACTCTATTAAAATTTAAATAAAACTTATTAAGAGCAATAAATTGAATTATTTCATTTTATATGTTTTACTTTTTTATTTGAAACAAAAATTATAAATTAAACATAAATAAATATTTTTCAATTAAATAATAATTTGAGACCAACTTTTTAAAATTAAATTAGTTTTAGTATGTTTAATCCCTTTAATTTTAAATTAAATTTGACAAAAAATCAAACAACACAGGAGTATTAAAACCATAGTTTTTAGCTAATATGAGTCTTACGATAAAAAACGGTTGATATATTATAAATATAGATTATAATCCAATTGAATATTTTTTCTATGGTATATATTTTTAAGTTATCGATTTCAACATAATACTGCTAAAAGTTTGATATTTTATCATTTATGATTTAATGCATATATAAATGGAAAATATTATCCGTACAAATAATGGTAATTAAGTGATGAATGTTAAAAATGAATATTCTCAATTACTTCAAAAAACAATTAATATTTAGATATCTTCAAAACAATTATAACACTTTGCTTAAAAATAAAAATTTATATAGAAAGATAATTTCTAGTTTTTTTTGAAATTTCAGATATCAAAAATAATATTATTAAAATTCGTTTTCATAATTTAAAATTTTTACGATTGGTAAATGATAAAATTTAATTATTCGCTTTAATTTTTAAATTTAATTCAAGAATAATTGTATTTATATATAAATTGATGAAGGAAAGTATCATCCTTAATTCTGTGAATACTTATCCACTGAATAAATGGAGACTCGCTTTAACGAAATAATATTAATAAAAATTGACATCGTAATATCTATCAATTAACATCAAAATATTTATATTGTTTACTTTTTAATTTCATACTTAATAATATGTCTCAAAATGCAACTTTTCTTTGACTATTAGGAATATAATACATTGTGATGTTTCAGATTATCATATTTTTGCAGGCAAAAATACGCAACTGATAATGATTTCATAAACAAAGATAATGTTATTTTCAGAAAAAAATATTTGATAAAAGAACAAATGGCAAAATGTTTTTCAAATGACAATTAGACGTTTTAAGCTTTATATTTGTGTTCTTTGGTGACCAAAATTTATTAATATATTAAGGATAGCAAAATAGCATATATTTATATTATCAGTTCAAATTCTCACAAAATTACTCTTTGAAATTTAAAACAGTATTTCAAGAAATCAACAAACTTAAAATAACGATTTAAAAGTTTTTAATTTCAAAAATTTACATATTGTAAAATTCACAATTTAAATAAGTTCATCTTTTATTCCTATGTAAATGCATTTTTTAGGATTGATTAACCCAATTATTATTTTTAGGTTTATCTAAAAATATAAATTGAATAAAATTTTCATTTGTTAAATATTCCTAAAATCGTCATATTTTTATCATTTCAGTTTTAAAAAGTTTTAATTAAACATTGATTTGGTTTAAAGGATATTCGAGGATTTTCAACTCTTTAATTTTAATCTATTTGACAATAAATAATTAAATATAAACACGGAAGTTATCAGAAGTTGCCAAATAACAAATACTATCTTAAAATATTCAATTTTCGATTTATCTATAAAATAGTTTCAATGAATACATCTATCTATAAATAAGAGACTTATAACAAATTCCTTTGTTTTTTAAATGCAAAGAAATGGGTTTACTTTTGTTGGTTGATAGTTTTCACTATCTACAGCACACCAGTGAAAAATATTATCAAAAATCTATCATTCATGTCATTTTAAACAAGGCAAAATCTTTTGAACTGTATAGTGAATATTCGACAATTTAAATCATGAAAACTTTAATTATAATTGGTTACATGGGTAAAATTTTGATCTGATAATACAAATTTAGGTTACTTCTAGATATAAAAATCTATTTTTACCTTCCTTCAAAGTGTGATTAAAAGAGATTGTAAACTTTAAAAATTTATTCAAATACTCGACGTCAAAATTAAGTTAAAATAAATGATTATCATTCAAACATTTTAATATATCATTAAAAGAATTTAAAACAAAATAAAACTGACAAAAACCGAATTTAAAATTTTTCTTAATTATTATTCAATCAGAACCGAGATTTATCATCAATAAAGAAAAATATGGGGAAATTCTGTGACTTTATTTTGACTTTTGAATCATTCACATGATTATTTTTATAAACCAGAAAATTTTTATTTGAGAAATTCTGTAGAATTAAAAACATATTAATTATGACTTGATGTGAAAAATTTTTTCTTAATTTGTGGATATCTTTTAATTGTTCATAAAGTCAAGGTTAGTGGCTGGATACCCCCCATTCCTTTGTGATTTTCAAACTCATAATTTTTTTTACTTGATTCTAAAATAAACAAATTCAAAGTACAATTCCGAAAGAGATGTTATTTTAAAAATACATTGAAAGATACAAAATATCAATAATTACCCCACTTTATTAACATGCCCTTTTATTTTTTTTAAAGATAGCTTTTAAAATTCATTTTATTTTCATGAAATACACTGGATAGTTTTGTAACTCAAATTTGACATGAGTTCGAATAAATCATACGGAAATCTTCTATTTAAGCTAGTTCGCTTTGTATCCGATGTCTGTGAATCAACAAGATATCGCATCGCATCTACAAATTCTCGAAAAGTATGGATTAGCTCTATCGATAAATTTCTCGTTATTTTATTAAATATCTCGGTATATACATGGGTTTCACGATGTACTGATTGACTTGATTCATTCAAAATCTTTTCTAAAAATATGATTTCATGTTTATCAGAGACGAGAGATCTGAAGTTAACAAAATTGTTTTAGATGTCAAATGTATTCGGGATAGCAACTGTTGGTAACACATGTAGTCTCCACCGAGTAAATTACCGATTATTATTTTAAGTCAGGCGAAGTTACTATTGTCATGATTTCGATACACTTGTGATACTTTATCATAACAAATGGCTTTTCCTTATTTATTAATCACTGGAACAAATTTAAACTTATCTGATCTATGAGTTCATTCGATTCTATCATAGACCTCTCTTTATTTCTTCTGCATTCTACAAACTACGCTTAATTTTTTCTAATGTGTCCAATTCTCTTCGATAAAGTACTTCTTGCTTCTGTCTGATGTTTTTCCATGTTTAATAAACGTTTTTGAGTGAAAATAAAATAAATTATAGTTAAAAGATATAAATGGATGATCTTCAAAAGCATATTATTTAAGGGCATTTATATTACTCTCTTGCTTTTCACATAAACGCACATTTAGGAAAAATTTATATTTTTATAATTACATAACTAAGAAATTTCAAATCAAACTAAATTTAAACAATTCATTTTTAAGATTAACCTAACATTTTATAAATTGTCAGTTATTATGACGTGTATTTTACATGAATAAAATTAATAATTTAGTTAAATGACTTCATTATTTTTTGGAGTAAAAAAAATTTTCAACAGAAAAATGTTCAAAGTTCATTTCAGACATTGGTCTAGAGTGCCTGCAAGATCAATCATAAAACTGATACATAATCTTTTCTGTGAAAATTAAAATAAAGTGTTACTCTACCAAAAAGAAACGGACGGCTCAATGTTGTGCAGTTTTAAGGGAAAATTTTACACCAGTTTGGTATTTTATTACTATCAGGGCAATCGTCACAATGATGATTCTCAAGCATACCAATATGTTAAATTCAGTCAAGTCTTAACTTACTTTTCAAAATCTTGTTTCCGATTCCTTTTAATCACAAAATTGTCAATTTCAAAAAAAAACATAAAAATAACATTTACGATAAATTTAGTCAAAATTTGGCAACTGTGATTAAATGTTTTAATATTGTAAGATAATTTTTACAACTTCAAAAGAACACTTAAAACTGGTACAACTAACTTTGATGAAAGAAAAATATCATTAAAAATATTAAAATGAAAATTAATTTCTTCATGAAGAATCTCATCAATCATAATATAACTTGATTTACTTCAGAATTAACGACACCTAAATTTATTTACCTCTGATTCAACAATTTGACCACATATGAATAACAAATACTGGGGATATCGTGTTTAATTAAGAATTCTTAAAACATTTTATAATTTATATTGAATATTTTTTGTCGAATAAACAATTGAAGTGAGAAAAAATACATCATCTATTAATTAATCAGTTCATTAAAAATTGAACAATTTTTATGACTCAATTAAATTTTCGAGATATTATAATCAAAAGTAATCATTTTCGTTTTTTATTGAAAAGTAGGCACATGTACAGCACACTCCCCTCCAGTATTAAATTATTTTTAAGTAAATTTTGAATGAAATAACAAACTTAACTGATTTAAATAATAAAATAATTATATATGTTTCCACAAGTTAAAAATAGACTCACGATTAGAGTATGTTTCTCTCAAAACAAACTAAGCTACATAACTTCTTAACAAATAAAGAGAAGTTACCTACAGATCTATGTGTCTCTTAAAATACATGATAGTTCCTTCAATATTTTGAGTGTGGCTACCTGTATGGGGATTAACGAAATTAATGGAATGATTAACTGTTAAATGAAGATACAATTAAGGCGATCAAGCAATTTCCATGTAAGCCATTCATAAATCCGAAATAATTATTATCTCAGACAAAATATATTTTTGAGTAATGTTTAAAAGTTTAGCATAATTTCTTACCCCAAAGGGAACCAGAAAACATCTTCCAATATTTCCTTCAGTGCCTCCAAAAAACGATTTATAATTGGTTTTTTATCTTCCCCTGTTGTATTTACTTTTTTACATACAAGTTTCATCAATTTCGACAATTTTATTTTGACAACCAATTATTAGCGGTGTTTCGGCCTAAAAGTTTCAACAAGCAGAGAGAAAAAAGTTATTCCTGTCTATAATTGTGACTCTGGAAATTTCCCTTTTCTCCCTTTCCATTTCATACTGAATCTCTTTTTGTGTATATTTTTGTCTACACCAAAAGTAACTCAATTGGAAAATTTCCTTGTTTGTCAGTTAAGCATCTTCAAACAAAGTTTTTTTTCTATCCAACTTCCTTTCTGCAGCTTTTTGTGTCTCCACCTTTTTTTCTTTGCTTTTTATTCTCAACTTTATGCCATTTCCACAATCACATCTCCTTTAAATCCATTGTAAACCCATTCTTCTTTAACCAGAGTCAAATTCTTCGGTACTACGTGCAAGTTCTCTGAAGAATTTGGTACTTTGAAGTTTTTCAAATTTCTCATGTTTCTGTCATTGAAGTTCTTTTTGATTGAAATTTTATGAATATAATTTAATATTTGTGTGGGAGTGTGTTGTACAAGTACCGAAAAGTCTGAAAAGACGTTTACATTGTATAATCTAATCACAGTGTAAAATATAATTGTAGAATTAACAATTTTTTATAATTAAGTGACTGAATAATTTTTGCAAATTCAAAATATCAAATTTATCAAAATATTTTTTAATCCTGCTTTGATTTTGAAATCTCTGATCTGGTTCATGTCAGCTCTTATAAATGGTTTAACGATATGATTCAAAATCAAACATATTTTAAAGATCCGAGATAAGGAAGATATAAATTAGCCAAAAATATATAACATTGTTTTTTCTCTATGATCGTAAAAATCAGAATAATATTTTTTTGAAAAAAATTATTCATCCTTTTATGATATATATTTAAACTTCAAAATATTTATACACGTCTAAAAGAGCCCATATTATTCATGCGGTCTATTTAAGCCGTTTTTATATTAAAACGATATTATTTTAGGATAATTATATTATGTTAGTGTTTTATTCTGTTATATATAATTAATATCATGATTTAAAACCAGTTTCAAAATAGAGAAAATATAATTTTCAAATAAAATGAAAAAAATTTTTCAAATTATTTAAAAAATAAAATTGTATCACTCATCATACACTTAATTATTCATGATTCAATTGAGTAAATTTCTGTGAAAAGATAAACCTAAACAAAATTTTTGTTTTATAATACGATTATCGATTTTTATCTTTCCAGATGCTTATAAATTTTTGATGCTTAATACCTTTATGAGCTGATTATAATTCTTTCAAAAATTAAAATTGACCTAAAATAAAATTTTAATTATATTTAACTTCTCTTGATTTGAGAAAATCATCAATATATATAAATTTCATGAGATTATCATAATTTTAATTTTTTATGCTCAAAAAATGCACAGCTAAAGTTTTAATCAATTAGCATATATTTTTTGGATTTAATGAATCGAAGTATCAACACAATTTTAAAAACGTTTCTTTTTATTTTTGCCAATGTTAATCAAGATATATATTTTCATTAAAATAAAAAAATGAACCTTTTTTTTGATGTTTCACGAAATTTTTTTCCGCAGTAATTTATTGACAACAGAATCGTTTAATATCAATTCATAAATATATTCAGATGATTTTAGTTATAAACAATGGTGTTTAATGAAGGATATATCAAACCTATATAAAGAGAGAAAGGTCAGTTAAAATCAATCCATCAATCCCTCGTTAAGATTATTTAAGTCGCATAAATAAGAGTAAAACCTAATTTTTTTAAATAAGGACATATTAAATCAACATATATTTGACTAGAAACCTAATAGTAAAAATATATTACAATAAAAACATATATTTAACATATTTTATCAAACTATATAACGTCGTCTGTTAAAGTCTAAAAATAATACTTTGATAATTCTTCATATATTGCCGCTTTTAACCATTAATTAAACTATAAATATTATATATTCTTGGTTTTTGCACTTTTTAAATTCATAAACTTTAATG
This sequence comes from Neodontobutis hainanensis, assembly GCA_024349245.1. Taxonomy (NCBI): domain Eukaryota; kingdom Metazoa; phylum Chordata; class Actinopteri; order Gobiiformes; family Odontobutidae; genus Neodontobutis; species Neodontobutis hainanensis. The sequence goes on along the minus strand of JALDNG010000978.1, from coordinate 48,101 downwards.
CACAATTCAAATACATAACATGAAGTTAAACATTAAAGTACAAAGAAAACTACTTTTATTGATAAATGTGAAGAATCGGTGATTAAAATCATAATTTGAAGTGAGTAAAAACACAAAAATGTTTTTTAAATGCTCCGGCAGTGACATTTGGGTAAATTTATATTTAATCTTCGAATAAAAGAATAATCATAATAGTTTTCCATTATATATCCAAATATTTAACATAAGAAATATGATTAAATTTTATTATAAATTATTTTTAATACTACTTTTTACAAAATTAATATTCCAATCTTTACTCGTCCTTTTTAATCATTTCATATTACGATTAATAATTTCAAAATTGAGATGAATTTTTTTCAACATCTGACAGAATCAGACAGCAAAAAATACCATTTAAAATTTTCAATCAGCTACTCAATTAACTTGCTCTGCACGGACATGGAATATATACAACATGATGTACGAATGTGAAATAAATTGTGCTATAAATTATTATGTTTGAAACATAAATAACCTGTGTCTTCGTAATAATCCAGTAGATAGCAAGATACATGAATAATTTTTTTGACTTTATGCATTTGTCAATGGTCCGAACATGTGATCGTACACAATTGAAAAAATAGTATCTATAGTTTTTGTTAAAAACTTAACCCTGAAACGTTATAATCAGTCAACTAATTGGTTTTCTGTTGTGGTACTAATGGTACGATATACAAACATCAGCTTGAAGGATACGTAATGCTTAAATGTTGTGAAACTAATACGCTTTATGCCGTGTTTTTAAAAATTTAATCCTTACCAAAACTATCTTTAAAACGTTGATACCATCTTTCATCTTACTTTGTAAGAATTTATGGAAATCATTGAAGATAGAACATACATCAAAATATAGGTGTATGTTTTCTCAAAATTTTAGTATTTGTAAAAGTTATGGTTAAATATTTCCAGTTTTATTATAGATACACATGAATGATCAATAAGTATTTTGTAAGATAAAAATATTCAACGAAAATTTTTAAAAAGTGGTCAAAACTTTCAAAAAAATGATTTATTCGAGGCAAATCATCAATAACACATCAACATATGTTCTACGTTGTGAAAAAAAAACAACAGATATGATCGTCAATATGTTATCAAAAATTCAATTCTGTTTTTTAAGTAATGATACAAAATTAATAAATATGTTCGGTTTTTCATTATTTACATCCGCGCTGTCCGAAGAACAAGCTTTGTTTATTGAGTGTTAATATATAACATTTAACACGTCTTCTTTTGGGATAATTTCGAAAAATTATAAAATCTGTATTTGAAACAAATGAATTAACATTATGAAAAATAAATATCTCTTTTGTAGCATTTTAACGTAAATTTGAAGGAGATTCATGGGATTTATTTTGAGAAAAAACTGTTTATTTCAAGCAATGAGAAAACTGGATTGAGATCAATAAATTCTCTTGAAACTAAATTATTATATCTCTGATAATATAGTTCACATAACCAAATATATCAATCGAATAATCTGATAGCTGATAAGAATATTGAAAAGTATATATTTCAGATATACATAGGATAAATCTTAAATTATCTTCAAATAAATCACTGTGAATATTGTATCGATAACTGACGCTTCCCTTTTTGACCATGTAAAAAATTAAGACTGTGTCATGGTGGCAAGTGTTTTTAAAAAGGACGTTTTTAGAGAGTTCTTTATCTTCAGACCATCCTAATTCAAAACACATTCAACGAAATGGGACCTTGGTTTATCTACATCAGCATTGTTTGTGTGGTACTCTTAAGTTCAATGGAATGGTCAACACATTTATTTTGGTTAGTTTTATGCAATTAAATTTCTTAAATACTTTTCATAAAATTTGGCATGGTTTTTCCGCTCAATTTTTTGATTTTTCTGACTGAAAATTTGATATTGAACAAATTTTTTGCAGAATTTGAATTTGTGTGTATTCAAAGCTCAATTAGCTATCATGTAGTTTTTTTCGATCATATATAATGGCAAATTATTGTTGAATATCTAAACTTCAACGATCACTCAAAAATGAGACAATAATTTCTAACTTCAAACCAATACTGTAGAAGTAAGATTGCCCTTAAGGACCAAGAAGATGGTGATGTTTCAAGTTTTTTACGTCCCACTTTGTCCAACGCTTTGTGCGTAAACTGGGGAAAGATGCCGAAAGTGCTAATGCCCTGAACTGTAGAACCTAATAGCAGATATTTACCTAATTGAGTAAAACAAACGTAAGCTTTCTTCTTAAGAAGCCCTAATATGTTTGATACATCCTTGATCTATAAAAAAGAATATTTTCATTTGTTGTTGAAAACATAAAAAATGCCAAGATTAAATAAATAATGAATCAGGCGAACGAGATAAATATTCTAGATTTTTAATTATATTAAAAGAAATGAAATGGGAGTTTATATATTTAATTATATAATTAGGCTTACCTTTAAAGTTTGAATTAAATCATCATAAATTTACAATACGTTTCTCAAAAAAATGGTAAACATGAAATTTACACATTATATTCATATACAGCGTGGTAAATTTTATGAGGTCAAAATATTCTTCATTTATATAAATCCAAAATATTTTATTTTTATTGCAAGATGAAAATAATCTAAATATAAAATTGGATGATGTAAAGGTATGAATTATGACTATTTTTATGATATGATTTAAGGGCACCAAAAAAGTTGATATTTCGATTCCACTCAGAAATAATTGTAACAGTATAGAAAATTAAAAAATATATCGAATGATAAAAATTTGATTTATGTTTCAGATTGCATAATTCATGAAAATAACCAATTTAAAAATAAAATTAAAAAGAACAATAAAAGCAAATATTTAATCAAACATGAATCTTTGAATCGGTATTCACGAAAATATTGAGAGAAAATAATCATCATCAATTGAAACGTTAAATTCGATGAAAGTATAGAGTTAAAAAATATGTAAATGAAAATCGATCATCAAAATAATTCACTTAATCTATATATCCACAAAAATAAAGAATAAATTTATTTAGCTTGGTGCTGAATTTAACACATATCTTTGTATTTTTGAATAATTTGAGATTCAGAGGTTCACATAAAGTTAAAAAGTAAAGATACTGATCTAACTACTAAATAACATTCTTTTAGATTTGCAGAAAAATAAACCAGAGTTTCCCACACAAAGTACCTCACATTACAAAACCTAAAAAGGACTTTTCAAAGCTCGTATAATAACCGAAATATACTGGAACTGTTTTCTGGCTCACATTTGGCATGAGAACAAGGACACCATCCTTAATTTTTATTTTGTATTGCATTAAATACTTTTTATATTTATATGAGAGATATTTCCACGCTTTTCCAAACTACCAAGTTATCAACTTGATGTTTAGGTAGACATAAGTTAATTTTTAATGGTTTTTAATGAATTCTTAAAGTTTGAATTGAGACAGAAGACTGAACTCATAAAATATTTTCTCAAGAAATATAACTTCAGGTTAATAATAGACGAGATTTTTGAAAAAACAAAATATTTTATTTTTCAAACCATTCTCATTATTTAATACTTAGATACCTGTTTTTCCTGCTCATCATAAGATGAGTATTATCATTGTCAATTAAATTGATGCAAGTATATTCTGTTTCTGGTACATTTGAGATCCCAGATCCCGACATTTCTCACTCTTTGCTTTTTAAAACTTTGTTAAAAATTTATATATTAGCTTCTGTTTAAAATCTATAGATTTTCTTGTAAATTCCTCCTTGTGTATTTTGAATTTTTCGGACTGAGCAAGTTATTTTTTGTTTTTGTCTGGAATTAAATTCAACAAGGAACCTTTAGATTAAATTTAATCTTTTTAGTGGTTAGGTAGCATTTTCAATAATTAAAATCATATATGGGGCGTTTATGTATCCAAAAAATGATTTTAAAAAGCTTTTCGTGATTTTAATTTCGACTTCGAAGAACGAGGAGCTTTAATTTGTTTCTTCAGGTATTTTTATTCCTGTGAACCTGAATTATAAAGCTATCTGTAGGTTAATTTCAGCCATAAATACTACAACAATCGGAAAACTCGCCATTCGATCTTACCGACTATAGTTTGATTTGGTTTGAGAAGAGTGATCATTTGAAGAAATTGATTTCTCTGCTTTTTGCATTTTATCTTCATGTCGTTGAGTAGAAATAACAATTTATTGATTGATACAAACTAAGAGAATTAAGATTATCTGCGTTGGCTTTATAAATTCATTAATAACCACGCACGCTCTTGATGGCGGACGACTGTTTTTCAAGTTTTGATTTATACACAAATTTTCAGACTTTATCATGGTTTAAAAAATTAGGGATAAAAATAATTAAATTAACAAAAATATTTTTTAACCATTAATTTGCGTGTTATGTCATGAACGATCAATTTATTAAGTTTGATTTTTGAGATTAAACCGTATGAGGGAGTATACTGGATTATAATTTGTAAAATTCCTCATTATAAATAAATCATAGAAAACATTTTGAATTTATGACTGTGAATATTGGCAAAATGCAAACAGAAATGTAAAATTAATCCTTGATCAATTTGCAATCTAATTAAATTAATACATTTATCATAAAGGAAAATTCATATAAATATATATCTTCGCCAAATTTCGCTTTTACGTAGTTGGGTCATTTATAAAATAATCAATAAGTAAATGTTTTTCCGAACTTTATCAGAAATCGTTTTCAACTTGTACTAAATATCTTTCATAAATTCGGAAAACGAAAAATGAGAATCATAGGCCAAAATTTACCCATTTCAATAAAATGATTTTTGTTTGATCTTGGTAGTTAACTGTTGAATAATTTTAATTCATGAATTATTTTTTGTAATTTTAAAATCTAAATGTTATCCTTTGGTTTTCAGCTCCATGAGATGCATAATCCAGTAGTTAAACGGTTTAGTAATAACTCGCAACGCATTTTTCAGCAAAAAGTTGTGTTTTATATAGGACGCCATTTTATTTATATCAATAACCGGATATATGCTATTCTAAAATATGGCTCTGTTCATACCAGAGAGTGGTTTAATGATCGTCCTATTGAAGGAATTTGAATTTTATTTGGTAAATTAAACCTGAAAACATTGAATAAATTCATAGAAAGGCTTATTATATTAATTTCAAATTTATAAACCATTATTTCTGTGGAATATTCTAAGTTGTGCCGTCACCCCTCTATTTTAGTGTGTGTGGGTTTAATAGTTTTTTGGAAATCCAGAAGTTCTTGTTAATAATCATTTTAAGACTCTATCCGTTACTTCGAAGATTTTTGTACGAGTACAAACAAAAAATGAGTTTCAACTCAAAAATTTCACACTTATGGTTTCAATCATTTCGATCAACTTTAGAAATTCTCTAAATTTCTCTGTCCCTCAAAACATACTATCGAGTTTTAATTCTTTTATCTCTGATCATCTTGTTTTAAAACACTTTCATCGATATCAACAATCTTCAAATTTTGTCTCAATGGTAATAGTTTTGAATAGGAGGTGATAAACCTTTCCGGGCTACATTTGTAGAAAGTTTGGATGTATGACGCTCTTTATTAAGCTCTTTTCAGGACTTTGCCCCCTTCCGTTTGACGCCCTTTTGTGATGCAAGAACTGGTAATAGGGTCGTGCAAGACTCACCATCTCCTCTACAAATTCAGCAATCATACCTCCACGACGTTGATTTTCTGATAATAAACGATGTACCTTGCTTGAACCCATATCTTTTTACCATAAAAATATGTTTTACAAAATTTGAATTAAACTTTAAAATATGTTAACATTTTCAATTAAAAATGTTATTTGATGCCATCTTTACAATCATTGGTATTCTCGTTAAAAATAAAGGCATTATATGACCAACTTGAGAAAGATTCTCAAATCTTAATATAATTTATGTGAAGTCAGTTGTATAAACAGTTTTTTGAATCATTTATTCAAACGAAAAAATTAAATACTTTATCGAATTTTTCCCAGTTTTTATTTATAATTTATTTCTTTTCAAGATTTTTCATTCAAACATGTATGATTCATGCTCTGTATTCCATCTATATGTATCTTTCACAAGTCTGAGCCATGATTGTTAATTCCACCACATTGGGTTTCGAAGATTCTTCGTAAAACACCTTAAACGAAAACTCAAATAAACACATTTATCTGTTTTTTTATAAAATAAAAAAACAATTGATGTTGTAATTGGAAAACGATGATTTCAGAAATTTCAAAAGAGAATTTTCATAAATTTTTAAGCTTAATTAATTCAAAAAATATGAAATTAATTGAAATTCTTTTTATATTTGGAAATCCCTTCAGTTTTTAAGAATAAATTTTTTTGCCTTGTTTACTGTTTAATTTAAAATATTGTCAATTTTCAATCAAATCACATTAAATAACTGCAAATTAGGTTATAAATCAATTTAAATATTTTTGAAAATTATGTTTTTCTCTATAAGGTTAAATTTTGTGAAAAATGTTAATCCGGATAAAATATTACCTTGAATGTTTGTATCAGAGATTGGATTAAAGAGGAGTCCTTTTACGAGGGTAAAATTAATCTTTTGTATAAATTTTCATATTTACTTCACCAGTTTTGTTCATTATCGTTTCTGATAATATAATTGCATGAAATTCTATTTTGTAATTTTCGACACAATTTGTCTTAGACAGACATGTACTCTTATATCAGTCAAGTAATCTTACATGCTTTTAAAAATATTTAAACTTAAAATGAAGGAAGGGATAGTATTTTATAAAAATTATAAAACTTTCATAAATTATGAATGTAAAAGTTATCAAAATCTATTTATTTTATGATCTTAAAAATTTTCGTTGTAATGTCTCAGGAATTAGATGTTGAATAAAATCCAAGTTATTGTAAATTTCATTGACAATGATTTGGAAATTTCTGATATTATTTAATATCTAAATATGGTATACCAAAAATTTTAAACAAGTTTTCTATGGTGTCTCAATATTTTATTCTCACGTTACCCTTAAAGAAGAGCGAATTTTAAAAAACATTTATGAAGAGGATGTCGTAATTTTTATAACTAGATCGTTATTTATATACCCACAGATAAAGGAGTGCAGCTATGACCATTCTGAAAAAACTATAAATGCCGTATTATGAAAAGACCTAATACAAGCTTAAGATCATAATTTAAAGTTTAAAATTAAATTATACATTTTAACATGTGACATTGTTTTCAATGATGTATACTAAAACACCGTTTGTATCAAAAATCATTCAATAATATGAACAATGCTAATGAAATTTTTATTGGCTAAAACGTCAACCCATCGAAAATTACCTGATTCAAAATGTGCAAAATTTAATTTTAACAAGCACACATAAATATTTATATTTATTTTTTCATTCACGAACATCAAATTTACCTGGTTTTTTTACCGTTTAGATACATTTTTAAAATTCTTTCAAAAATTTGGAATATTTAATAAAATTTATTCAACATCGATGATTTTTTGCATTTCAAACATTTAATCTTACATGAAAATTCCTTCTATCCTGATTCATTTTCAAAAGAAATATCTTTCTGGTCTTATTAAAATCATGAATAAACCTTTGAAAATTTAAAATTTTATGTTCTTAGTGTCAAAATGATCTCTCATTCCAACATCACAATCAATGAAAGAAATAAAGAACTGAAACGTGTCATATTACCGATAGTTATTTTGTAAAGAATAATAATTTGAAATTTTAAACCAATCAGATTATTTTATCATAATTTTCATATCTTTAAGACTGAATATGACAAAGCATATTCATTCGACGTGAAAATTCTCTCATATTTATCGGATTCGTTAAATATATTAAAAGAATTTCTTGTTAGAAGATTCATTGTTTCTTTTTCAACGGTAAAAAAATTCTAAATATTTTATAATTTAAAAATATTAAATAAAAAATAATTTGAAAGAGAATTACAGAATCTAAACCAAATGTATTTATGTAAATGCTAGTTTCGGGTTTCACCATGCCACTTTTTTTGTTGAATTCAGGTGGGTTTACTCCATAGTCGATGATCTACAAAAATATTTAAACTTACATTTCAAAAAAATAAATTTATGCAAAATATTTTTATAAAATTAATTATATTTTCATGATAGGAGCATAAGATGTGAGAAATAAGAATTTATGTTTACACTCACATGTTGATGTTTTACCAAACATAATAAGTTAATTTGTATCAAAATTTGATTTTTTTTACTGATCTGAAAACCGAGTCATTTATTAACATGTATTTTTGACTTTTTAAAATTCAAACCGTATTTTACGTGTGATTTTAAAAAAACTAATTTAATTTCTGAAAAATAATTAATTTCAAAATATTAACAGCGCTTGAGAACATTATGTTGTACTCCTTATCAAGCATTATAATTAACAACAAATAATGATCATGCATTCATTGACTTTGAATTAAACGGAAATAAGCTCAAATAACGCCATTATTTTAAATACCCTTGTGAAAATTCGTAATTTTAAATATTTGTATTTATTTTCACAATTCGAAAATTTAAGCCATACTATAATTATACAACCATTATTGATCGAGTAATACTCTTAATAAAAACATCATTATTAAAATTTATCCCCAAAATATAGCTTTTGGTGCATTCATTAAAATAAATTTTTTAGATTGACAAATGTAAAGTTTGAAGCATAAAATATCAATACCTTTATTGAGCATACAAAAGATATTCTCAATCCTTGACAAAAAAACTTAATTATGATTTACCTGTTATTTTTCTTTTCAGAATCAGATGTTTTTTAAACAAAATCAGCATTTATAATATTATTTAAAAACGTTAGTACCTCATTGATGAAAAAACGGAAGTGATTACTTTATATTTACTCTAAAATAAATCACAAACAGATGAGGATTGTTTATTTCACAAAGTCAATTTGTATAAACATTAAAAATATTTTTGAATAAAATATTATTTTAGTTAGTTACCAACAATATATATGTCCCATATCATGATAAACGTAATGGCTAAAAATATTCCTCCAACAGTAAATATCAAAAAACAGTTTGAAATCTGGTTCGACAGTTCAGATTCGATTTCAAAGTTAATAAAACAATTTTACTATTTAACCTGTGAAACCTATCACGAGACTCTTTAGATTTTCTATTATATTTCAACTTTTTACATCATTGAATGAACAAATTTGTCAAGAAGATTTTTGAAAGCCCTTATGTTTTTAAATTCGTCTTGATAAAACTCAAAAAACTACTTTTAACCGTATTTGGCAAATCTTCATCATCTTCGTTCTTTTCCGAACATTCTTCGTAATTAAGATCCTAAAGTGTATAAACAAGAGTTTGAAAAAGGAAATTGAGTTTTATTTCATTGTAATTATATGTTGAGTGACAACAAACGTATCTAGCTCATCGTGGCAAAGTATATAATTAAAAAATTATTTGACAAGAAATCTTAAATGCTTCACAATGTTAAAACATGAAGCAACAGAATTTTAAGTTTTAATCGATTTTTTTTCTTTTTAAAAATATTTATTAAAAAAAATTATAAGTAGAAAATAAGCTTACATAATAAATTTCATCGAACACATGAACCATTTCTTCGTTAAGAAGCTAAATCTCAAGCCTCGGTATCACCTTTGATTCTTCAACTACATCGATTTCGTTATTGCTGAGACGAGCGAAAAGCGAGTTGTCGGTCAATTTTTTTGATCCAATAGGAAAAGAGTGAAGAAAATCTGAATTTGAAATACTAGTCTTCATGTCTATCAATAAACGAGACGAAAATTTGTCTCATTTTTATATCGAAATCTTACGATCCTTATCGACCAATTTGATATTTGAATCTCCCTTGACTTCCAGGTTTAGCTTGACTAACTCTTCCCCATTGATATATTCCAGGATGTGGAAGTCGCAATTTATGACATTAAGAAATATCTAAAATTTGAATAGTTTGAGAACCCTTTCTTCGTGACATACAATTTGTAAAACTGATTGTGAGTTTACGTCATATTGAGGTACAACCGAGAAATAATTTCCATGGCTAATTATACCCACATAAAGCTCTTTGTTTCCATCTACTTTCTCGTAGAATAATGAAACGACTCGATCCTCAAACTTTATTCTGATATCAAGGTTCATTTCTCGACGTGCGGTCATGATTTAGTAAACAAACCTTCACGATTATCAGATCCTTTTTAAAGCCGACTACCGATCCAATCCCCTCTTCCGTCTCCCCATTCATTCATGAAACCATAAAAATTTATCGAAAAATAACATTTTATTTTTCCAAATTAAGATAAATTTTATCACAATAGAGGATATGTTGGCATAATCTCAGGTGTTTGACGAGGATTACTTGAAATAAACATGTCAAATGCATTTAATTTTAACTTGTTTATATCGTTAAACCCTTGAATTGATAAATTAATAGAAACTACTTTTTGTGTTATTTTCATGTAAAACGTGTGTCAGAACATTTTGATGGTGTACTAAGAATGTTAAACATACATAATAAATCATATCATCTGATCTGTCTACATATATTCTGGACATACGATGAAATAAGTTCGGCAGTTCCTTTGAACTTTTTAATTCTACATAACAGATTAATATTGCATCATAAAACCTCTATTTATTTTATTTAAAAAACCGTTGTGATCAAAATTAATTCCTACATAAAATGTAAATATGAGTTTTCGTTATTTCAATAAATTTCAACTGAGATCGAAGAAACCTTTAATCTTAACTTTAAAAATAAAATTCTTTGAAAAAGATATTTTTTATTCTTCAGAGTCTTAAATCATCAGAATTCTCAAAAGCATCATTACATTATTGAATATTTATTAGTGAGACCCCCAAAATTATGAAACTTATTGGCGCTGCTGCATTTCATAACTTTGCATTTCACCTTTTGTTACTTTAATTATTTTAATATTTTCGTTGTTTTAGAGACGGAGTTGATCTGTTTCAAGCATTAAATCAACCATCCAGAAGTGGAACTTTTTACTCTCATGATAGAAATTACTTTTTAATCTCGCTAACTTTTGAAATTATTTGTTTTTATAAGTGAATATTCACCTCTTTTATTTTTTTTACAATAAAGGCAGTTATTTTGCATAGTTGAGGTTATTAAACAAATTCTTGTCTTATTTATTCATTATTTTTTGGAAAAATTAATTTCTTGTGATAAATATAATTCTCAAATCTAATCAGCGATCGACTCGAAATTAATGTAGATTTAAGGGAAATTATTCATGGTTCAATCAATAATCTGGTCTTCTGTCGCAGATTTTCATTTACTGTCGTCTTTTGAGGATTTTATGAATATATCATCCTTATTTTATCAACAATTCCAATTATGAATTTGACCTATCATATATTCAAAGATTATAAAATTTTAAGTATAATTATCAGAGTAATCTCATGTATGATATATATCATTCAGATTTGGAATCTCCTATATAAGATTAGTCTAAGTGGAAAGTCACACAACTGATCATCTCTAGTTTAATGTGTTTTTAAAAAGTAAATTAAAAAATAATAAATGCCCAAATCAGCCCTTTAGTCATCTTCTTAATTAAACTTAAATTAAATCAAATAAATTGTGATTTTATATGAAAAATTCCCTCTTATAGGTACATTCCTAAAAGGCGGTAAAATTAAACAATTTTACATGTGTATAGCATTGACATCTTTGAGCGGAATATTATTTGATAAAGCCATTTACTCAAAAATTTAAATAAATAAAAATATCTTTTCAACGTTTTATGATTAGATTATTAATCTTTTTGAAACATTGAAACGAATAATCATATTTTGTATTGTGAAAAATCATTAAGATACTTTCGTAACATAGATTTAAGGTTATCTTTTTTATTAAAAATGTTTACTTCCCTCTAAGGTAATGAAATAAGTGACAAATAAGGATTGAAAATATCAATGTTTGAGGTGACTCCATTTTTAATGGATCGTTAAAGAAATTAACTTTTTAACTGAAGACGAAATAAATTTCTTTTTGGATATTTTTAAAAGAAATTTTTGAGCAAATTAGATATTAATGAGCATTTTTCCAGTTTGTGTTGTGACTATGAAACATCTTTCGGAAATATTCGTTCTAGTTTCATTTTTTTAATTTTTTTATTTCCTTATTTTTCACCTAAAATATTTTTTTCTTAATTTATTCGTTTTCTTTTAATTATCTATTTCATATTTAATCAAGATTTTAACGTTCGAACATTCAATGAGATTTAGCAAATTTGCTGTAAGAAATGGATATTTATTTATTTATCTTTGCTTTGTTTGGATCTGAAGTCGAGAATTCTATTGTGCTTCGTTTTTTTAAAAAATCTAATTTTAAATTGTTCAAAGGCATTAAATAGGTAATTTTAAGCTGAAAACAATAGATAAAAATAATTATAAATTCAAAGGATGATCTTTCCATCATAAAATACCAAACTTATACGACTTTGTGGTTATTATGTTTAAATAATCATAACTTTTAACATGATCTCAATGAATTATCGGTCTTATATTCATTCAATAACAGAATAAATGTTGATTTTTATCCAGTAATTCTGAGCTTATAATAGTTTCACGAATATAACATTGCAGTGTAAACAATATTATATCAAATTTAGCCTGTATTATTAAGTTAAAAAGTTTTGACTTGAGAAAAATAACTGCATGTGAGAATTCGGCATTTGTATGTTCAAATTCTTATAAGCCTTCACATTATCTTGAGTTGTTGTTGTTAAAGCATTTTTAGCGTCTTTATTTGCAAATTTCTGTTTCAAAGTTTTTAAATTTCTAAATGACGATGTATTTGGTTAAAAATGATAGTTGACATATATTTTAAACTTTTAATCTTATGTTGATCTGCGCGCTTGCGCGATCTAGTAGTCTTTATCTTTTATCTTTGACGAATGAATGTATAAAATTTATCCGGCTTTAAATTCTTTGACAATAAAGAAAAGGAAGTAAATTTTATAGGAATTATTTGTCAAATTTTTATTTATTTGAATGTATAAATTAGGTGTTTGGCTAATGTCCAAACTAAATTTAATTTTGATATTTATGCATGTGTTTGCATCAAAGATAGCACCCTTTGTTTGAGAAAATATTCGACATCAAAAATATGCTTATATCATTTTATGATTTTTAATTTTGGAACCTTTCAAATTTTTTCAATCTTAAAATTTTCACTTTTTATTGAATTGACTAAATGAATAGAATGTTTCATGTTTTAAACTTTTTTTAATACGCGAATATCTTTAAGATAGAAAATCTCTATTTGTGTTTATAGCATCCTCCAAAAATTTAAATATATCGAATTTTTAGCAAAACTCGTCCTTTTTCTGTTTAGATAATAAACTGTTGCCTTTAAAAAGGATGTATCAAACTTTAATAGCAATCATAGCATAATCTCAATTAAAAAAATATTTGTAACATGTCTAGATTCAGCTAATTTCGTGCTTTTTCGGGTAGTTTTAAAATTTTGACAGTATGAATTGTAAATAACTATATTTGTTGAAACGCTTACTGCAAGATCGCTGACAGTTAGTGTCAATATATTTAACTTATTTTTAAATAATATTTGAGTTAAAGCATAAACATTTTATTTATATTGACGTCGTGATGACGATAATGTTATCAATAATTTCCCAAGCCTTTTCATTTGTCTGACACACATAAATTTACGAATATCGAAGTTAACATTTTTATTCGATTCTTTTGTCGAGATAATTTAAATCTGATTTTTTGGGATCATATTTTTCAATCCTGACAGATGGTAACAGCTTCTGAGACAGTTCGAAATATGAGTGTTCATAAACCATCTTAGTATTTTATCAGCTATCCTCAATAATCTTTTCCAAATAGCGGGAAATGAAATGGTTCAATTTATTCAATTAAAATTTTAAATTGTGCAAATTCTATCTAAAAACAATATTCTTTGAACGATATACAAAAATTTTGATCACAGTAAGTTTCCAATTGTACTTTCAGTTCTATGCTTTTTGAAATATCTCCTAGAATGCTCCTAATTTTTAAATCTAATTGTGTTTCTACCATTTTTACCGTATGATATATTTACTTTATTTTATTTTTAATCCTTTAATCTGTGACAAGGGGATTGTTTCTTTTTTAGAATGGATATTTCAAATCTTAAATGACATTGTGTCAAATTATTTTTTTTATCTTGTATAAGTTTTTACTCCCAAACAATGACAATATAACCGATTTATAAGTCTGATCTTCCAAAAATGAAATTTTTAATCATTTAAAATTTACTTAAATTAATGAATTCACAAAAATAATGTTATATTCTGTGGACGAATACAATGTTATATTTTAAACCAACGAGTGAATACAAACATTTATTTACTAGGCGTGTTACAATTCACTAAAAGTTATGGCACGTACATTGACATTTGGCGTATAATTTCATCATATTTTTAATCATGAAAATATTGCTCGCTGAGAAATATTTAAGGTTTGGATGAATCCCAAACTCCAGACTGTCAATGTTTCATGATATTTATTTTTGTTTTTTTTGAAAATCATGATTCAAAGCTCAGCTGACGTTTTTTTGGAAATTTATATCAATTTATGTTTTTCGAGAAATATGTTCTTTTGCTCTTCTTAATAGAGGCACCATACCCAACATTTCTCAAGTTTCGTGGAGGTTGAAGTTCACGTATATTAAGTGTCTCATACCACCTCGTTTTTTAGGCAGTTGTGCCTACGCTCTGTTGACTTTTTTAGGAAACTACTCATTAATTTGAAAACTAGAAATTCATACTGTTTTAATGATAATATTTTACATGTTAGAGAAAATTCAGCTATATAGACACACTCATATACCTCCCTGTTATTACTTCACAAGTGTGTTGTTATTTAAGATGTAATAAAAGTAAAATATGGTTAATAAACTTAGATTATGTAAAATTGTGAAAGATTTTAAAACCTGGCTCAACTTAATGAATAAATAACTTTAAGAAGTTTCAAAATTTGGCTATGCTCATTGGATGCCATATAAATACGACTTCAGAAATAAATGTTTTTTAAAATTAAACATTTCATTCAAATACATTATTTTTAAGAATCTTGATTGTTTATGTATGGTCTCTTAGAGCAGGTCCGTGTTTTGATAAACTTTACACTTCTCAAATTTAAACTTAAAAATCAATGTCAAAGACGATATTTATCATTAGACACTCCCGTGCTTTAATAATCTGAATAGTTCAAACCGTAACAAAGAAAGTCAAACCCCGTTAAAGAGGTCACTTAATAGTGACAAGGAAGCCAAAATGAAAATGAGGAAATTTTCAACAAAAATGACATCGAGACAAATAAATCTTTTAACACATCACTTTATTCTGAAAGGTATTATTTAAATAATTAGACACCTATAAATAATATAAAATGACATTATTTTGAGAGAAGTAATTTTTCCACAAGTCTAGACTTGAAATGACAAGTGAAGATAGAACAGAGGGCTTTAAGGTGAAAGAAGCATGATTGACTTATCTATGACGTGGGTAAAAAAACTAAAGACGGCGGATGATAAAATTAAGTTGTGAAGTCGCAAAATATTTGAATTTTTGATTGAGAAAATTTAGTGGTCTAAATTATGTGCTCTTTGTTTTAATTAATTTTTTTGATTAGTAGACAAAAGGGATCATCTTGAATGGAACGAGTTTGCAATACAGTTCCCACTTTTTTCCATACTTAGCGCGACATCTTATATCATCCCGTTCGATTCGGTGTAATAAAAGTACCAGCATATAAATGAAATAAAAATATGGCAGCAGATGCCCAAACCCACAACAGAGTGAATAGGAGAGAGCGTTTCCTAAATCTGTCAAGTAGTTAAAATGACGAGAGAGAGACCAAAACCCGTCGGTAAGGAGATAGCTTACATGCAACTAGTGAATGTTTCAAAAAATACTTTATTATCGTCAGATTTATAGTTGGCGGAAATGTAACGCGCGCTTCGACCAAATATGTCATACTCCTTTTCTAAAGCCCTAGCCTGTCTGAATTCCTCTTTTTGGTTGTTAGATTTTCTGAACAAGTAAATTGATACCAGTCCGAGAAAGATTATAAAGAAGCTGGAAGGAAATGAAAGTCTGACAGGATGAGCCATCAGATAGAACCCTTGTAGAGTGTACATAAATGGAAGCCAAACAAAGGTCGCCCCATGATAGATAAAACCCAAAATGGTCGTATGCAATGTCCATTGTTCTCATATACCAATCTTCATTGTAAAACAAGTCCAACACGTAAGCAAACTAAATATTATACTTCATATATTTTCGAAACGAAAAATCATTTAAATTATGGATATTATTATTCCCTTCGAAAATCGATCAAATAATAGAGAAAAATTTTTTAACTATTGTTAAAAATATGGATCGTGTGTCTTCGATGCCAGAATATTAGGTGGTGGGCCAAAAAATAAAGATTAATTTATTTTACTAGGTTTCTAACTTTACTATAATGAAACTGGTCTAAATGATGCTATTAATAAATGAAACCAAATAATCATTGTATTTTTATTTTTTTCATCTGTATAAGAAATACGATTGAAATATTTGACTTGTAAAAATTGGTGGTTGCAGAAAAAATATACAGTTGAGACAAGATGAGTGATATATCAAGAAAATATCAGTTGAAAACAGATTAAAACAGCAAGAACAATTTTACTTTAAAATGACGCGAGCATTCGGAATGTGATTTTGGCGGAAATCTTAAGGCCTTTGGAATATTTTTATTTTTATGCATTAAAAGGGAAAAGTCGTATTTATAAATCAAACTATCGCATGTTTTTCAAAACAATAAAAATATTATTTTTGATAAATTACTCATTTGGATACAATGAATTGTTATTATTTTATTTAACTTAAGGTTGATTAATTAGTGTTTATTGAGTTAAAATAGGTGAATTCAAGCTATTCGTCAGTGTGGGCATTGATAAAAATTTAGTTTTATGATAATTTTATTATTTACTCGTGGTTGAACGAGTGGATACATCTCAGAAATTTTATATAGAATAAATATTACATTAAAAGTGGCAAGTAAAATTGTGTTTTTATAACTTCAAACGGAGAACCGAACGATTTTGTGACTGATAATATCGGATATATATTTTACAATTTGATTGCGATCTCAAAAAACCTCCATTTTAATTTTAATAAACGTGAGAAATTCAGTAAATCAGAAAGAATCTAGATTTAAAATAAACTAGGTTCTAAATGAAACCGTCTTTAAACTCAAACAAGGTTTATGGGAAATGCCGATAATATTAAAATTTATAATTTCAAACTTTCTACGTGGAAAAACGATGAAACCTCGTCTCTGTTTCCACAATAAGAGAAATTTTTGATTTCTCTTAAAATTAAGCGCTCAAAAAATGAATACAAAAACATAATTTCACGTTTTTTCATGACATTGTATCATTTATGAAACATTCTAGAGAATAAGCCTAAATTTGTTACGATCAAAATTAGAAAGTTTTATCAAGCCGATAATATCCAATGAAGGTATGTATAATGAAGCCATGAATATCAGGATTGAAAATATATCGTAGCGTTTCGAATCTTTTACCTTAAAAAATTAAAAATCGCAAAATAAGCGGAATAAATAATATTTGGCGAAATAAAAAATTTGTTGAAAAATAAGGCTGTTTCATAAAAGTGAATGTGCAAATCGCCATTTAATGAGTCTTCTGTCTGGTTTTAAATCAAAATATATGAAATCAAGCAAGGGAAAAGTTTGAATAAATTTTTGGTTTGCTGATAAACTATATGGGAGATTTTTAAAATCCACAGATTAAAATTATTTAATTTCCCGCTTTTAGCGGCTAAAAATAGGATATAAATTGCGCCACGTATTAGAAATTAAAGCTAAAAGAAAAAATAAAAATCAAATTTTGAAAGTCGATGATACCTGTAATATATTCAGAATAAGCATAGAAACCGTTATCATTCCATGAAGTTGGTACATTTTACATGCATAAGAAAGGTTTATGAGTGGCCATAGTGCAATTCCAACTCTTGCATTGAAGAATTGTTTAAAATCAAAATTGCCAATCCTAGGGCTATGCTCAACACCACAATATAAGTCATATAATGGGTAACCACTGAAAAAACAGTCCTCTGTGCAACTAGGGTAAATTATTGCCTTGTTTTAGAGAATTTACTAACTTTGATGTAAACGAAAATGGTCAATATCAATCCAATAATGTTTGAAAGAAGCAGAAACTCACCAATATGATCAACAAAATATAGTGGGTCTATTATTTTCAGTTTGCACAACACTATTACAAATACGTTTGAAATAAGAAACGCAAGAAGTCCATTACATCTGTAAGTTAAAACGCGACCGGAGCGCATCACCCTCCCCTGCGTAAGAGGTCCTGGTAAGTATGTGTACAGCACCAACTGAAGTATCTGCCAGGATATTAAATACTTGACCGTTGTAAAACTCAAACTTTTAGGAATCAAATAACGTCCTACGAATTCGAAAATAAATGTTTTTAAATTCGTAATGGAATAATATAGTGAAAAATCATGATCAACGCATGTGTATTGAATAAAACAGACAAATACTATCGGCCACACAATCAAGAATATTGAAATTGCTGAAGTAGGCTTCACAGATGTCACTTTGTCAAAACCAGAAACAAGATTCTTCATCTATAATTATTATCAAACTGTCTAAAAATACTTTTGACGAGTAAAGACGACAGTTCATAATTAACTTATCAATAATGACATAATAATTATGAAATTCATGCTTTAAGGTCATAAATTCTGAATTTATAACTTTCAAAACAAAAAAGAGGTGTATTAGTGTTAAATTAATTTCGTGTGTGTAAAATCTACAGATATAAATCAAGCGAACCCCCAATAGTCGTAAATTTGTTTAAAAATATAGTCAAATCCATTATCTATCATCCTATGATATTGTTTAATACGCATGTATTTGATTAAATTTTGAATGAAAATTGGTATTCACAAAAAATTTCAGTCTTCACTAAGACTTGAAGATATATATTTTTTCAGCATCCAAACACAACTCTTCTTGCGGCTATCTGCTTGGATCTGCTGTATATGGCATTAGTTATTCATCTACTAAAGAATTTTTTGCTTAAAAATAAATTTTTTAATATCCCAAGAAACGATTATTTATGATTGCATCTGGATGAATTCATAATTTTATTCATCGTTCAAAACAATGAAAATCAGCATGGTCTGAAATTTAAAAAACTATATTCTATCCTCACAAGATTTTTTAGATTCTTGACAATCATAGTGTCTGATGAAAGGGTATTGAACTCCTTAAATGTTATCTTTCTCGTTCAATTATCGCCGAAGTAGAGATCAAAGATCAATTGAGGAAATTTTTCCAGTCGCTCTATTTTATGAATCATTCAATAGGGATATTAACCTCGTTTGTCCAAACAGAAAGACAGATAAATTCAGGCGCATATTTTAAAGGTTTTGTGCTAAATTGAATAATTTTTTTAATTCCTTATATAAAAAATAAAATGCGAAAAAACAAAAATAGAGAAAAATTATTCTCATCGTATAGGCCATTAAAATAATGTGGTTAAATTTTATGACGTACTAGATGTCTACTTTGTCGCCGCTCAACTTAAAAATTATAAAATTCTGCATTTTTAGAAAAAGTTTGTCTACTATGCCATCGTGTTTAATGTTCTCATGAATTCATTCATCGTAATCTGACTTGCGCATTCGCGTGTTATTATAAATTTAACATGGAGCTGCTTCATCGTTGTTGGAGGCGACAATTTGGTTTATTTCAGTATCATATATGATTCAATATAAATTAAGCATCTAGTTTTTCCTTCTCTCCAATCATGAAGCTTATTTAACACAGTAATTTTGCTAAGTTTTTCCTTTTCACGTCTGATTTTTTCAAAATTGTAAATATATTTTGGTGACATTAATATTCTTATTGCTTTAAAAACTAGTTTTGGTTAATTTTATCTTTGGGAGATACATAAAAATCGTTAATTTTTGAGTTTAGCGTCTTAGATTTTATTAAAAATATGTATTTTCAGAAATTTAAAATTTACAAATCATATTTTTGACCTAATTAAGGTTTTGTTTTTTATTAAAGATCTGCTACTGGAAGGTGAAAAGTAATGCTAAGAACTTTATACTGAAAATATTAAAACAATTTTTCATATTAAATATTTATTTATAAAATTATGCGCGTTTTAAAAGTTTAGAGTGAATGATTTTAAGCAAGGTACTTATTAACACGTTTTCTTTTGTTTGACTTGCGCAAATGTTCGTGTCATCATTTAAATTTTATTATCTTAAAATTTAATTCAGAAAATAAATTTGCGCGTCATAAAGAAATAATTTTGGCTAAAAATCAGTATCTAAGAGCATTTTTTTCAAGCTAAAATGAGTTTATTAAATTTTATCTTTTCACTGTGGTGGTAGGTAGCTGTTGATATTACTGTTATAAATTTTACCGCATGTATCAGAGAGAATAACGGTACGATTTATTTTAAAAATTGATTGAAAGAAATAGTGGAATTGAATTTTGCAGGAATCTGGGATAATTTTGCTTAAGAAAATATTTAAAAATTAGCTCTTTGTGAATTTCGTGTATTCAAAGAAATATAACGAAATTTCTCGATAGATATTTGTGAATAGATGTAAGAAATCGAGTATATTTCTTGAGAAACGGGATCCTGGCTTTCAGAAAGTAAAATCATGAAGCTGACTAATTGTTTTTACGACAGATAATCAGGCATCGATTAAGTGAATGAATGTTTGTTGGGGGATGGAGGGAACGTTTTAGATAGCCACTAATTAGTTTACTGAATGCATGGAGCTATTTTGATATTGTGGACGAGAGCATCAGAAATGTAAAAAGTACGCGGTTTACTGTATAGGTTGACGAGGGACCATTAGGCAAGCGCGAATGGCACAAATGTCGCTATATGGACGATAAATGATTGCTTGGGGCGTTTGCAGAGAGACTCGGGAGTTTTTCTTCCTCCCTTACATTAGAGAGACCCAGCTAACCTGTTTCGGATGATTTTTCCAATCATCATGCATGGTAATGCATTCATATAAGACCGCTGTAGCTAAAAGTATATTTGTGATCAATGAGAATCATACACATCTCACCGTCTACTATTCTTTAAATTTAGTTGACCAGTAACTGAAGCGCATACTCTTACTTTATAATCTACACGGTTGAAAGTCACGAGTGTTTGTAAGATACCTGCACGAGCAATATGAGATTAGTCCTATATCTGGGCTATAATGTTTGCAAAGAAGGCAAAAAATTTAAATATCGAACCATTTAATTATTTGATTCGTGCATCCCAGAAACAAAAGTTTCATCTCAAAATCAAATTAGTTTTTGTCGCCATTTTTATCACCGCATCACAGAATCTTACGTTTTTCATTGAAATTTTTGTTATTCCACAAAATCTCAAAAAAGCTAGTTTTGTTTTTCTTTCAATCCTATCTTTTGAAAGAAAAATTTGGGTTAATAAATATATCTATTTATATTCTGTAAATTTGATTTGATTAAAGGTTGAAATTAATTTCAACTCTGCCAGTCTTTTGCAATTCTAATTTTATAGTTATATATCATGGAAACGTTAAAAAATATTAACTGTTTTAAAGTACAAAAGCGGTCGACGTGATCGATAACATTTGGTTATATTCTTTGTTAAAATTCAAACATCAAAATTTTGATTGCTCTATGAAGAAATAAATTTAAGTGTTATTTTTTCAAATGCTTCAGAAAGTTTTGCCAATATGATCGAACATTGCCGAATAGAACATTGAAATTCAAGTGGATTTTATGGCCTGTCTTTTGATTAATATCGACAAAATTAAGTTGAGAACGGCTGGTCACACTATTCAAGTTTTTAATATGTAGCGTCAATGTTTCCGCACATCATTTTATGTTTGTGATTTTAAAACACTAAGACTTAAAGTACTGTTTTTAATTATAAAAAATAAAATACATGACATTATATAGTTAACCTTAAAAAGTAATTCATCAAAGTATATATTTATGGTTTATCATACGCTAGAGCATTCGGCTGCATAACCTCTTAGGTAGTTTCTTTTGATGTCGAAAAATTGAAATCTTAACATTTATCCGATAATCCATGGATATATACCTTCAGAATTGTCATAACGTTAAAAAAAGTTTTTTTTAACTCCTAGAATAGTTGAATTTTTATGTTTGAATAAATTACGCGCACATGCGTATTTTTATCTTATTTTTAGTCAAATCTCGCACGCGTTCTTTGATGACTGTTGTAAATTCATGAAAATTAAAGTAAAGAATTTGACAAAATATTCAAAAAAGTTTTTACATCTTATTCTATGATAAATTTTTGCATAATATAAACATTAATAACTCATTCGCAAAGTTGATATCTTAAGAAATTCTGTGTTTAAGTATAACTGAAGAATATATGATACGTATTCTTTTCAATATGGTAGAGAATAGTTGTAAGCTGAATAATCCAGTTTCTATATTTATCGTAAGGTTAGAAAAAAATTTAATGCAAGTTTATGTAGAATCAACAAAATTGAAAATTCTAAACAATGATAATCAACCTTGTCAAAGATAATAGCTGCATTTCAACGTTAAAATGCTTGAAATTTGTGTAAGAAAAGATAATTTGAACAATTTTCACTTTTAAATGAACACTTTCATCTTCGGTGACATTATATTTAAAGAAAAGGGAAAATCTGAGAAATTATTTTGAATGTGGATTTGAGTGGCATTAAAGATGGCATATAAACACGTCCAATAATATATGAGTAAATTTAGACATATTTCAACGAATATTTAATATTTATCATCTTTATATATTTTCATGGAATTTTTGAAATAAAATTTAAGAGAAAGTTAAACTTTTGAGTGGGCGAATAGCAGAAAATTGATCGAACTTAAAACGGTCACGTATTATTTTATAAACATAAAAAATAGTAATTATTAATTTTATAAAACCAGGGTTCTTTTATTTTGAGTTTGATTCCTACGCCTTGTAGAGTGGCGGGTTAAATAATATACAGAACTTCATAAAAAACGCAAATGCGCGTGCTTGTTTTTTTAGAGATTTATTTTAAATGTTCATGTTCCAAAAAATTGAACAAAATGACAGGAAATTCGTAAAACTATGACTTCTCGTTTTTCATATAGATATTTTAAAGACACTTGAATCCGAATGTAAAAAATCAGACTAAAGTTTTCTTTTGTCTCATTCGTTTCAATTTTTTCATCACGAGTCATTGAATTTTAAAACATTTATAACAAACTGAGTGAATCAAGTTTCATTAAAACCTTTCAAATATTCGCTTTAGTAGAGCATTTGACTTTATTTTATCACAGTTCAACACTTTCATAATCATATTACAAAAAACAGATTTTAAAATGTTTTGCCAATTTTTCCTTATCAAATTTGATCAGAGAATACGAAAAGGATTTTTGGTCAGATATCAAAATAAAAATGAGTTGATGGATAAATCACATCCCATCTTGTCAGTCTATCTTTGTTTGACAAAGTAATTTCTGTAATTCGTCATTGGGAAACTCAAGAGAGCAAAATCTTATCTGTCCTTTTTAAATTTATTTTGGATTACTGATAAATTCAATTTCCCCACAAATATCAGTTGTTCTGTAAATTTATGCTTTCCTCATGGTATCCATTTAAAAATGGAAGAAGGTATTGAATTTCGAGCACGATTAATTTATTGGTTTTACAATATCCAAAATTTTTTATTCAATAGCATAAATTAGATGTTTTGTAATTTTTTTTATTTAAGTTTTACTTGAAAAGTTTTGAATTGTCGTATGAGCTACCAAATATTAAAATAAAAATATGGCGCATTATATGTTACAATTTGAAGCTTTTATTTAATTTCACTAAAATTTCATAACTTACTTTTCGTGGAAATTTAAATCGTACATCTTCGTAAAAGTTTGATTCTAGTGTGGTATTAAATGGGAGAACAAATTTTCCTTTTATTTTTTAACTTGACCATTTTTTACAAATTTCTATGATATTTAATTATTAGCATCCATTAAAGAAGTTTCTAACTATTTTTTCTTCTACTTAACCGTAATGTATTAATATTGAAGGAATACCGCGAAGGGGAAGGAGGCTGAATTTAATCTTCTAAAAAATGGTTTCCAATTTCACAAAAATGATCAAAGTACATAAAGGAGTAATACGTTATGGAATAAAGTAAAATCCCGAACAAAAACCGACAAATAATTAAATTAGAAATTATCTGTGTAAAAGCTACTTATTTAAATATCCACTTACACTCGGTAATGAACGATACTGTAATCGACCATGTTCGGTATTCTAAACATTCACAAGAAATCGAATTATTAACCATTCTGAATTTTCAAAGGTAAAGACACAATTATTCAAATAAATTATTCCAATTTTTACTTAAGGGAAAAGGTTTCAAACTTCCTTTTACTCGACCAATCTATGCAATTAAATCCCATAACAAGGATGCGATGATCGTTTAAGATATTTCTAAAATTAAACCTTTTGTATAATAAGGCTTTATTCAACTAATTTGAGAAATGGTTCTTGAAACTTATCCCTACGTGCAATTGATCGAATTATGAGAATGCATTTTTTGACTGTATTTCGATTAAAGAAAATAACGGCGAGCAACGAATTTTTAAAGCCCTCTTCATTCGGATTTTATTCAAATTTCCTTAAAATAGCACTCATTTTTAAATTGAGATGAATTTATTTTCATTATATGGGATGCTTTGAAAAGGGTAAAAATATCGTTAGTATTGAAAATAACCAGTTTATTGCTCTTTATTATTTTGCTGATTTTTCGGGTTGATTCCCTCTTAGTTTAATGGTTTTATTTCACCTTCTTGAACAAAATAAAATACAACTAAGAACATTAAACAGTAATGTTACGGCATATTTGCTTTCTGAGATTGCGCAAATTTTAAATTTCTTGAATTCTAATGGAAACTAAGATTGACTGACGAAGGTAATTTTTCACAAAAAGAGGTATAAGCTTAATTACTAAACTATTTTAAGCTTTAGACTTGATAAATGTTTTTACGTTTTATAATTTCAAAATAAGAAAAGGTATTCACACTCATAAGGATTTAAGTTTTATCCGTATGAAGAATTTAATGAGACGATTTATAACCTACGAACAGTCTATTATATGATTCAAATTCAAAATTTTCTCAACATTTTTAGAACAACTGAGGTTAGAGGGAGTTTTCGGAAGATCAGAGTTACAACTCAAGTTCTACCTAACATTAAACACAACCCGTCACGTATAGCATTTTAATGTATATTATCCGATAAAGATTGCAAACTTCCATGTTTTTTTAAAAAACAAATCCCGAATATATATCATATTTTAATCATATCAAAAATAATCATACTTTATGAGTATGTTATTAGGAATCATATTTTTTGAAAAAATATTAAGTTTGCATATTTTAGATCGAATAATGTTACACAAAAATAGAATGCCTTGCCTTCAACGGGAAATAAAATATGGTGTTTTCACAATTTACTTTTTTGTTTGGCAAACAGTTTCGCAAATAGAAAATCTATGGGGAAAAGTCGGGCCCCTTCGGAGTAATCGAGTGTAGTCATTCGAATGATGCTAAACCACATTTTTGGATAACGATCACTTCAAATTCTCGATACTTTTCGAGACTTTTATGAAAAATGTGTAAATAAACAATTATTGAAAGTTCGATAAAACATTTTATAAAGGTAAGAACTTTTTATAGCTCAGACTTAAGGCATAACTAAATTAAACACATGTCTAAGGCAGCGAGAGTGATTAGGATTCGTCACTTAGTTTTTATGTTGTTTTTCATAGATTCGAATCTTTATTAACCCTTGAAACATTTTAAGGTCGTCAGTTGATATTTTATTCCAAATGATGGCGTGTAACAAAATTTTATTAAGATTAAAAATGATTTTAATCTTTTCGATCGTATCCCATCCGATTAGAATATTCGAGTGTTTAGTTCTTTTTTGTTTAAATGTTGATAAAGAAAATTTTGAAAAATCAAAAGACTTAAATGATCAAACCGCCTTACCGATACAAACGAATAAACGTCTGCAATTTTTTTACCTATCAATCCTAGGAGAAACATAATAGAACAGCGGATACACGTAAGTAGTGTTTGAGTGCTTCCAGCGATAAATTTAAAAGGTTCTTAAATTTTGTGAATTTCATACCTTTTCGTGTTAATCCATCAAAACATTGTAAAAAATAAGGCCAAAAGCTTTTAATTCCATAATAGACACTTAAGATAATAAATGTAATTCCGAAAATGCAGCGCAGAAACAAGCCATACACAAAATTTAAAGGAGATAATATTTTCTTCTGAACCATCATCGAAGATTGGAAGAGAAGAGGTTTTAACCAAGAATTGAAAAATAAAAGAATATTTTTGAGGTATTTCTGTTCTAAAATATTCGAATCAGCAATATTGGCTGGTGTACTATCCTCTTCTGAAGATTTTTGATGAATGTTTCCGTTTGTGCCGACCATATCAGCCGCCATGTCGTCGTTATCACAAGAAATCATGGCTTTTTTAAGAAACCCCGAAAGAGAGTAATTTTTCTAAACTTAAAACTTCTGGAAAAAAACGAATATATTTACTTTTATACGATGATAAAGACGACTAAATGTGACCTAAAACGCTTTTTTTAAGCCTTTCTAGCTTTATGATAAATAAACCTCAAAGTAAAACAGATGAACTTAAAAATGCATCATCTTAAATCTGAGTTATCAGAACAAATCGCCTGCAA
Organism: Neodontobutis hainanensis; assembly: GCA_024349245.1. Classification (NCBI taxonomy): domain Eukaryota; kingdom Metazoa; phylum Chordata; class Actinopteri; order Gobiiformes; family Odontobutidae; genus Neodontobutis; species Neodontobutis hainanensis. The sequence goes on along the minus strand of JALDNG010000978.1, from coordinate 21,204 downwards.
AAATTCAAAATGTTGCAATAGTTTTTTGGCTTTAGGATATATGATACATGTTACGATGAATTGAAAATTCTGGCTTAAAATGAAAAACTAAAACATATTTTATGGTTAATCCATTTGTTTTAACCTACTTCAATGGCTTTAATAAGTTTAAAACGGGTTTTATTGTTAAATTTATCAACTGAGGAGATGTATAATGGAGTGTTTGAAATAGTACGGCGAATAAAGCATGGACTTATTCGCATAGATAATTCTGTAATAACTCTACACAAATACCCGAAGTCTTATAGGCTATTAATAGGATCACAAATAGCTAATAGTCTGGATATTGGACTTTGATTTTCAGACTTAGTTCCAGTTTGTATTATAATAATATTTCTCGTGCATTCTATTGTTCTATTCAAAATACAGAATGATAAACAACTTAAATGACAAAACAGCATCGTCTATGAGAATGACAAATCGCATGAACTTTACAATTTCCTCAAAAGGACCATGTAAAAAAACAACTCAACAATTTGCCTAAAAAGTAAAAAAAATTTAAAATATCAAAATGATTTTATGTTTTATTTGTTGTAAAATTTAACTAAATTAAACAGTCCATTGAAATAGTTGTTGCGATATTGCGCTTCAGCATGAATTCATAGATAAAACCTGATGACTTGACGGCACATTCTATGCATTTTTTAAATTCGTAATTCCAATTCTACCAAAGTTAATTTAATACTTTGGGTTTTCAGTGAAAGAATTTGGATAAAAAACCAGTTGTAGCTCACAGTTTCGAATAAATATAACATATTTTTGATATGAGCACCATCGCTTATATGTATGATTATTCCGGGTCTTCACGTTTAGAAAATAGTCCATTTTGTATTTAAATATGACTCATAGACACTACCACTTTATTTGCTACATTTGTATGATTTTTCTTCATTTGAGTGAGAATTGTTCACTGTTTTCATTAAATAATCGCACTCTCGACGAGACTTTTTTAAAATGTAGGATGCCGTTTCTTATAAAAATATATCTAATATGCAATTGAGTTAAAATTCGACAATGGTAATATTTCCGCTTCATAAAAAACACACCAATTAAAGTTTTAATATTAATTTACATGTTAGATTAAAACCCATGTTTTAAAAACGACCCAGGGTGTTTTTTAACACATGCTCCCATCATAATTTGAAAGTATTTTAAGTCATTCCGTGTGACCCACAATCAAAATGAATCATTAAAAAATAACTTTAATATACTTTCTTGCGTAAAGTCGCAAATAATACGTTTACAAGGTAATAGCTGGAAACAATGCAATTACTTTCTTTTTATATATCAACTTCAGAAGTTCATTTCATATAAAAATTAATTTTATATTTTCAATGGTATTTTGGACAAGGATAATTTTAAATATAAGTTTTTTTTATTCTAAAAATATATAAAACTAGTTTGGGGTGTTAAGTGTAGAATAAAAGATCAAGTGATAGAAAAGAGTTAAATTATAAATAAAAAAGAAAATTTAAACAAATTATTTGTTTAAAAAAATCAAATATTATCAAGAGTGATAACCATTCAATAATGTACGATAATAAGCGAAAATAAACGAAACAAGCTACCAAGTTAACTATTGCTTCTTAAAAGGAGTTTTTAATTTTAATTGAAAATATTTTGATTTGTTTTATAAATTACCATAAACTAAGTGATGTTAATCATTGAAAAATTTCTGTAACTTTTGAAATTACATGACAGTACTTGTTCCTTATCTTATAAACTCACTCTTTTTTATGTTTTATAACTCTTTAGAAATAAAATTGGTTTAGTTTGTTGTACCTTATTTCTAAAAATCTTTTCAGTCATTTTTTTTTGAATTTCACACCTGCGCCTGGCATCACATTTAGATTTTGATTCGTATATTTGTGAATTTGTTCAACACAAAGACATCAACTGTCGAGAAATATCTTTCCGCAACTAGTAATTTTTTGCAAGTCGACGTCCAGGCTCAACGTCAACCCCATATAAATCGTTGAATATACATGAGATAGATTAGTTTTTGTCAACGTTCAAACAAAAACTTACAGAATGAATAAATTCTGCATTTTTATGATAACTAACACTTGAAAAATCTTACTTTACTTTTTGTTTTGTTAGAAGTTATGTACACAAACGAAAATATTCAACAGGAGTAGACTAACATAATTCTAGGTTTTACCAAATGAATTTTAAAAGGCTGAGTGAAGGATTTTTTCCATACATTGGCTTTAAAATTCAACAGCCATTGATATTAGTATAATAGATACAATGAGATCTTGTTATCAGAAAAAATTTATGGTTCCAGAGTCAATAATTAAAGATAACAACTTAGTTATTTAGGATAACTCTTACCATATACATAAAAAATATAAATGAACTCGTTTAATTAAAGTTATTGGAGAAAATTGTTTTTTGTATGTTCAAAAAGTTAAGTGGTATTCTGTAAATATGAATTATTTACAGAATTTCTTGTCTATTTGCGCATAAATTCGAGCTACATTTAAGATATTTTGAAGATTCACAAGTTATAAATGATAAAGTCCGCACATCTTTAAACGATTACGGCCGAAAATATTCGATGATACAATATGGACTTTTTTGAAATGGCGTATGATTTAATTCTGAGGCACTCAAATTTGTCAATAACTTTATGTATTATGCATTATAATTTCATAATAAATCTCAAATCAATTCCCAACGAGGTAGCTCAGTAATTGTATGAAATAGTTTTTAAATTTTAATCGTTATTGTTCCATTTTTGACAAAATTGCAATGCTAAACAATCAATTTTTTTAATTTTAATGCTGAAATAAAATTTGATGTTACATACCAGGTAGCATGATTGATTAAAAGTTAAAAATAAAAAAGGTGACCGGAGTAAGTACTTGAACTTTTGAAGTACTTTGTTATGAAAATAACGAATTTTAGATTTCGTTCGTAGTTAAAATACTTAACCTCCACACGACAAGGCGATGATTATTTGACTGTCAAAACATGTCAGTTACAAAATTTAATTAAAATTTTTTATAACTTACCACTCAATTCAACGGTTAATCATAAGATATTCTTTAATAAACCTCCTCTATTGAAAGTTTTTTTTCATTTTAACCATCATGATTTAGTCTACAATAATACGCCTGCCTCATAAATTTTTTGTTCTCTCTATTCTAACATAATTGTTTTGATGGTTTGAAAAAATGGTAAATTCTTCCCCTATACGATGACGTGTTACATCTCAGAAATGTCGATGATTTTCACTAAAATTTATCATTTTTATAAAGAAGTAGTTCGTTTTATGTCGTTTAACATCGAACATAAAATAATATTTCGGTGAAAATGGCCATTTCATTCTCCAAATAGAACGATTAAAATCAACTTTTAAAATCAAAACGAACGTGGATAAAATATTAAGAATTAAAAAAGCTTTTTCAAATTTTATTATCAACTCGTAACTCATCGGGTATCGGATAAGATCAAATTAAAGCATACGCTTTCCTTATATATTACTAAAATCCAGAATGAAAAACTTATTCGACTATTTGCATTTGGCTCATATTTACTGAACCAAAGGGGCTAGAATTATTTTAATTTATATCGTTTCTAATACTCGCAAAACATCATAACGATTTAAACTATTCGGCCGAAATAAAAATCTTAAATGAATCAATATACAACAAAAATCCTATATATTTAACACTCGTGCGCACTGGCATTGACAAGTAGTTTATTTGAAATTTGCTTTAAAATATCAGTTTATTCGATTTTAAAATTTTTTCAAACACTTAACATGATGAATTTTAGGGAGTTAAGGTTCGTGTTAATAAACAGCTCGCTATATTTTTAACTGAAATCTTAACGCATATAGTGTGAACTCTTTTATTTACGTCAAATAAAAGAACGAAGATGTTTTAATATTCGAATAAAGTGAATTTCGCTTATATTGCTTATTTTCATAATTTTAAAAATTTAACATACAATCCTTTTAAATATAAAAATGAATTTATCTAGTAAAGTGTAAAAATTTATGGAGTTTTGATCGAGAGACTCACGTCATTCAATGAAAGTGATGTATATAAGTAAATTTCCAAAAATAATATTCATAAACTTACAGTGATTAAGTATAACAAAATAACTCACTTAATACTCTCTTTTTAGAAAAATTCTTAAAAATATTGAACAACAAACATTGATAATTCTGTTATTTAAAATATGATATTTGTAAATATTTGACAAATGATACTAAGCTGTTATATACTTTGGTATTTAATAGCTGAGTTTGAATTAGTTTCCTTGAGTTTTTGTATTAAGAAACAAAGGAGTAACCTTTCCCGTGTTTTGTATCAAAATATATTAATTAATCTTAGTGCGTGCTCAAACAATGAGATTGTCACGAGTGAAAGCGAAAACTATTATTATATTTTAAACCAAAAATTATCTGACCTCGCCGATGAAATCAAAAAATCTTTCAGTTTTGAAAGTTTAGGTCAAAAATAGCTCTTGGAAAATAATAAACGAGTTCATCTTTTTTCAACCGAAGTGGACCACGTGGTGTTATATTCTAATTAAAACGAAGAAAATTTTCATTCATTTCTGGAAAACCTATGAAAGGCAAAATCAATGAATTCAACTAGTTGAAGTATAGATTGATGCCTTTTATATTTTTACTGAAAATTTTTTTTGATATGTATTTCAGAAACAATCGTTTTTTTAGATAGCCAACCAACAACTTTTAAGAGTCAAAATCAACAGAGACTTATCCTGTTTGACAAATTCATTCTATCCCTTAATAAAAATGAATACAATATTGTTATTTGTTTAAAATGTCGGTTATTATGGACAAATTTTTTAATCAACTAAACGAAGTAAGAACATAAATACAGGCAGTTCAGCGGTTCTAGGCTTAAAATATGCCAATAAAACATTTACCGATAATGGATTGATGATTATTTGAAGCTCAAAAAGAAAATACAATAAATCTATAGCTTCACAGTGTGTAATTAATAGAAGTTAAAAAACTTTGAGAAGAGTTCACCGTTGACGAATAATGAGAAGGTCAAACTACTTATAATGAAAGAATGATCATTTTAAAGTGACGTATTTAAAAAATGGCTTTAAAACAGAGTGATTACCTTTTACCAGGCGGGACTGGCTTAAAATTAAGGTTTAGAGTCAATTGATTGATGATACCTCATTCAGAACATTTGAAAAATGGTATTTTATCCGAAATTAAACGATAGAGTTCCCTCTATCCATACATGCCTCAATGGGTATAAATTATCTTCATAAATAATGATGACTCTAAAAAGATATTAAAGTAATTTCAAAATATTAAAGACTTTTTATAAAAGAATTCTAAATGATTAAACAGTAGCATAATAGGAAGAATAAGAATGCATTCATACCATTCCTTTTTTCCATAAGTATCGATAAAATTGTATAGATCAATTAAAAAAACAATTAAATTAACTTTATTCTGTAAAAGAAGGACATTCCATGGAAATCATAAAAAACTAGAATTCAACCCTTTAAGTTTTATTACAGAGACCCATTATGGAAACATACAGGGATTTCCATTCATTTTCGTCAATTTTTTGTTATAAATAGTATTAATACCTTTTTTATTTTATGAACAAAAAAGTTAACAGCAGAAGAACGGAATCAAATAATAGTAAAATACAACGAAGGAAAAACGGCATCCGAGATAGCAGAATGGTTTAATTTTAAAAGAACAACAGTATCAAGTGTAATATCGTTATATCGGACAACTGGAAGGATATTGGCGAATCCCGCGGTGGACCAAGAAACATAAAGTTAAACGAAGAGACGTGTTTATCAATAAAAAACATGGTTGATGAAAATGCCTGTGTTACCTTAAAAGGCATTCAAAACAATCTAGCCACTATTAATATTTCGGTTTCGAAATCCACAATTTGTCGAACATTAAAAATTTCCATTATACTCTAAAGCGAACAAGTTTAATACCTGAACACCGCAATGATGCCAGAACAATTGAGTTAAGATATGAATATGATGTGGCTTTTATGAAATTACTCGAAGAACTAGATACTCACCTATTTTTATTCATTGACGAAGTGGGATTTTGTGCAACAATGCGAGTTTGTAGAGGATACTCTAAAAAAGGAGAACCGGCAATTGTCTCCTCGCCTGGATTAAGATCGCGTAATGTTTCTCTATGTGCCGCAATTAGCAAGATCGGTGTTGAAAAATTTGAAACACTTCTAACTGCGTATAATACATTATGTTATGGCCAATATATGGAGAGATTTATGGTTGAATTGGCAGCAAAAAATATGAATAGAGTCGTTTTGATAATGGACAATGTCCCATTTCATAAGCGTGCCTCTATTCAACAAATAATCGCTAATAATGGACCTATTCTTTTGTATCTTCCTCCTTATTCACCTTTTCTCAACCCAATTGAGAATTTTTTTGTGAAATGGAAGAATTTTGTTAAATATGCAGCACCAAAAAATGAAAGCGTGTTCATGAATTTGATAACAGAGTGCGGGAATTCAATAACAGCTGACGGTTGTTCAGGATACTGGCGAAACATGATGCGATATATAGGAAGATCGTTGAATCGCGAAGTAATAAACGATAAATAAAATTGATTTCTATGACTATATATACAGACTATTTGCGCATAAAATTTTTGTTTTTTAATTATTAAAAAAAATTTGGCGAAATTGAAGGAAAAATAGACGAAAATGGATGGAAATCCCTGTATTAAAACATTTTCTCTATTTTATATCCTTTCAAAAGAGTGAAAATTTTCACAGCAAAACTTTTAATGCTGGTAAAAATAAGCCGTTTAAAACAAATTCTGACTTATTTGTATTTAGTGGTTTCTTGTGTGAACTTAAGAAGGACATAGTGTTAGAAATTGACTGAATATGCGCACATGCGTGAGTATTCTGATATGTATTAAGAAATTTTTCTTTATTCTCCAAACCAGAACAAATTAAAATAAACTTTATTTCATTTTAAATCATACTTGAGTTAACTCTCGCTCAGTAAGGGCTAGTTATGAGATTTTTGGTAGTTTTCTGAGTGGCACTGCACTGTCCTTGGAAAATATAGATAAAAAGAAATATTCCTAAAAATCAGCTGATTTAAAGGAGTAATTAAAGGAATCTTAAAAACCTTTGAAAATTCCTACCGGTTCTTTCATTCTGTATCAGTATCATGCTATTCATAAATAATATCGTTCTCGACAGGAATTGGGAACATGATTCACAGATAAATCATAAATCTACCATTGCGAGGGAATAAAAAAAATTCCAAATTTTGTTAATAAATGAATGATTTAAACATGTAAATAATAAAAATATAATTGTACGGTGACATTTTTACTTATGAATTAGATATAAATTCAATTTAGTTTTGGTCCTTATAAAATTGATCAAAGCACATAACTTTTTTTCGCAAAAACGTTAGATGTGTACAGAAAAATAATTAAATGAGGTGGGAAACCAACAATAGAGGGGTATCAATATCGATGAATGCAGACTCTAGAAAACTCGAGCCACATTCGGATGGAGAAGAAAACTTGGTTCTCAAACAATGAATGATCTGACTAAATTAATGAAAGTAAATGGTTAACTGTCAGAAAACTATATTTACATATTTCTATAAAGCAAAGATAATGAGATGGCCATAGCTATAGCAAGTAGAAAAAAGGGGAGGTAGAAGAGCAGTCTTGATCCAAAATAAATTAATGCCGATCCTTCATAAGATAGACAACATATTCGATTAGTTTTGCTTTCGCGTTTCGGTATACCCATCTTTTTTATTTGTTCTAAAATGAGAAAAGAACCAACCATAGTAATGCTCGTAAAATTTCCTCGTCGAGGACGTTATCGGACCAATTGTAGGTTTATACTTAAGCAGCTCGGCCCGCAGATCAGAGTCAGTCATACTTGTAATTGAAGATACAGAATTTCTTGATCCGTTATCCATTTCAGTCTAAATATTAAAATTTTTCCACGATGATTATTATTTATTTTTAAAAATTTTAATGACAATTGGTTTACCTTGTTATTATCGTTCATTTGGTTGGTTTTTATATCATCAAACCAATGCGCATGCCAATGCAATTATAGCCAATCGTGTGTATTTTATCTAAAAATTTAAAATTTTTGCTTAAACCACTAACCAATTTTATAAACGACTGATTTTTTTGGCATGATGAATTCTAAGGTTTTCGTATATATACATCTAATTACGTTTAATTTTGCATGTAAATTATTTTTAAATCCTCTATTAGCGAATAAATTCTATTTATTTTGGGCAGTAACAGGTCTTCGTAGTAATACACAGATTAAGTACACAACCAAAGAAGCCAATACAAACAAATTTTATCAGAACAAATTTTTCTATATTCTCTAGTTTTCACCCACGTAACATTATGAATACTTCAAAACCTGATTATTGTTAAAATCTAAAAATAAATTCATATTCATAACACACGATTAAAGGCATTCAAATAAAATTTGGAATTAAAGGATTTTGCAGATTGCTTAAAATTGTCTTTTGAGTTTATATAGAATTTATTTTACTCGAACCTTTTCGTGTAGTCTGAGCTAGTAGCGTTTAAATTTCTCAAACTTTTGCCTTATTATTGTTGATGGAAAACATTATTCGCACCACGGCTTGATGAGTTGCCTATTTAAAAATATAGAATATATATTAGACACATTGAATAATGCTTGGAATTTTTATTGTTCATAAATCGAACGAAACTAAGTAAAGCTAAATCTAGCTTATTTTTATCAAGGTACTAAGATAAGCGTTTTTTATCATTAAAAAATTGACCATTTTTATCTATGGTTCAGTTCTCAGCCGCATAACCGGTAGAAACCCGTCTTTACTTCTTCCGACAATTTGCTACAAAACAAAAATTTTATGACTTTACAATTTAGTTAAAAATAATAAAAATTAACCAAGTGTCTTTTATCGTACTTTTTTCCATTTTTTCATGAACCATTTTGGATCAGTCTGATTTAATACGAATAAAATTAAATATTATCGGATGATGCCGCCGGTAGCCGTTGATGAATATGTATGCTCAAATAATCTTAAAGATTATGGCTAAATAACAAATAAGATTTAACAAATATTCTCAAGGTATTTTTTGATATTTATGTCTGTTGTGGTTTTTATTTAATTAATATGGGTTTTGATACACTAATGTTATGAAGATAATAATTGTGTGTAAAGATATTCTCGATATTGTCAACATTTAAGATTCTTAAGAGATTTTGTTCTTCCTTTAAAATTACAGAAGTTATTTTGACTGAATTACAATAAGAGTTATTATTTAAGCAATTATAGCATGCCAATATTTCTCTGAGGACAAGAAAAGTAAGTTTAAGACGAGTTAGAAGCGCATAATTGCAGCCTATCAGTTTCAAATATTTGAGATATTTTTAAAATTTCATACTTAACGTAATGATGAGCCACTTTCATTGTTAAATTTATGAACTGTAAGTATTTTCTTTCTCATTTATGACTTAACTTAATTTTAGTAACTAAAAATTTTCTCATTTGCTTGTAAATAGGGAAATTTCATATGAGCCGTTTATTGATTAAATTAATCAAATTCCAATCTAAATTCGATCAGCTTTTGATGAAAATCGATCGAAATAATATATTTCGACTTTTTATTTTTCACGCGCAAAAATTTTCTTAAAAAAGAAAAACCAATAAGTTTGTTAAAATATATCGGTACACATGATTTCCAATTTTGAAACTTAAATGAATCTGCGGTTCTGCGTTTTTCTGATATATCTGATTGCCCGTCAACAAATTCAGCACATCCTTTTGTAAAAACGCTTAAATACGTTCTAACCAATTTATCAGATTAAACTAGCAGTGCTAATTATTTTGATCGATTTTGAATATTAAATTTATATATAGATTCCTCAGAGGTAAAAATTTCAATATTAGAATTAGTTTAAAAGCATGCGCCGTTAAAATTTCAGTTTTCTCAATATTCTTCTCTTTCGAGTTACTTATTATTATTATAAAATTATGACTTCACTGATTTGACGTTGTGTGTGTAAGAATTTCAATTAGCAAACAGCAGTACAAATAAAACGAAAATTTTAATCTTAGTTATGCATGAAAGATTATTTTTTGTACTTTAGAGCCACGATCCTCACCAAGATCAACAATGAAAACCAATTTTTGCTTTATTTTAAAAATACGAATCTTTCAACGTAAGAGTTAAATCGTATAATTACTGAAACAAAAATTTTTGTTAAACTTCGTTCGACCTCGTGAGTAGATGTTTTTTTAGTTATATAAAAGGGAGCCCAGCGAAATGTCTGTAGAATTCGTTTTCTGAGCTATTTACAGTCGAAAATATACCAAACTAAGGAAGAGTTTAGGAAAGTTGCGTATTCACGCTTTTAACTTCAAAATTCATTTTATTTGAATGGTAGTTCCAAATTGAAACCGCACAAGGCAAAAAAAGGGCGAATATAACTCCGAGAAGTGTTTAACATACACTAACACCGATGATTATCTTAAGGTTCACTTTTCAAAATCTTGCAAAGATTAGTAAAAATTTGTGCTGTAGATCTCTGGCATTTTCCCTAAATTGTTCTACTCTCGCAAGAATTCAAAGCTGATATATTTTTAGGTTATTATACAAGATGAATAAAACACATCTTGAAATTTTCCCAAACATAAGTGCCAGGATTTAAATATTTCATCCATAACTATTTTGCCTTAATGTAAAATAGCAATGGAAAAGTTAGAACAAATTACAATATCAACGTTTACAAACTAAAGATCGGAGGTTAAGTAACAAACCAGAGGAACTCCATTGAAAAATTCTTTCGATAATATAGTTTGCAAGCCGACTTCATCAGTAATTTAAAAACTAAATGATAAAGTGACCCGGGCGCGCCGGTTCATTCGTAGTGACGAGTAGTTATCAACTGATTTCCCTTTTCGTCTTATTCGAACCTCAATAAAGTCATGAAAATTACATTTTGAATCAATTTTGATGAATTAAAAAAAAGAACGAATTACCAACGGTTATAACTGTCAATAAAGCGATTACTAGTTTTTGAATTTTATTCCAGGGCACATCATGTTTCTTAATTGTTTAAAACTCGAATTGACCAAAATATATAAAAAGATCGAAAAATAAAGCGAGAATTTATAAATAAATAGAGCGAACAGCTAGCTTAAAATATTTATGCTAGATGGAAAAAGCGGTAAAATAGCTGAGAGTCTCGGCGGAGTTCATGCGCACATATCCCCGCTTTAAGCTTTAATGAACGTCAATCTTCAAAACCAAATTCTCGAAATGATTTATCATCAGTAAAAACCCCCAGAAGACAGGCGTTTGGCGAGATAGAGAACCGGCCACGAGATTATTTTTTCCACTCATGACACCATCAAACAAAATCAAAATGTTTCGATTCATTCTCAACCAAGTATAACATACAGTGGAATATATAACGAGCCTGAAGATATGGGGCCTTTTATTGACGAGTCTGGTAGGCATATCTTTTAAATCAGGCGTAAATTTCATCGGGAATCTTCCAGGTCATAAAAAAATTAGCGAAGATTCCTCTTTTTGGATAAATTACCTCGATCGAATTGTTCTCAAATCTAATCCAAAGTATCAACATACTCCTCAAACTTACCAAATAAACCAAATAGAAGAGATACCCTCACCCGACTTCAATCTTGAAGATCTAAAGCCGGCTGATTTAGAATTTGCTTATGATTAATTTGTTATTTTCTGTACCTGTAAAACTTAGATTGTTTTTTTTCATTTCAGAAGTTTCTACGTTCTTCAAATATGTGAAAAATTTCATATTTTTCACCTTTTATAATATTTATTGAGCCAAAGTTATTTCATTCTAATTTGTAATATTTATTTTTCATATCCTTGCCACTGATTAAATGCACCCGATATCCTCATATAGCATCGATTTTTTATTTTCATATATTTCAAGGTTTAAAAAGATTTTAATTAAAGCCCGCAATTGAAAGTGTGCGTTACGCTTGATTTATTTTTTACTAAAGCGCGCGTAGTAATATTAATTTTAAGAAATTATTTTTAGCAATAATTTCTTCTTTTTTTTATTTTCATTTAATTTCCCCAATATTCTAAGAAAAGTGACATATCTTCCTCTGATATGTTAGAGATAGTATTAAAGTCTATATGCGCTCAATAAAACTGAAGGTTCATATGTTTTGTATTAGAATCAAGAAGTTTTATTTCGTATTTAAAGATATATTATCCTTTCTTTTGGCGCGTACTCTTCAACCAGAGTCGGTTAATTCAAGAATGATTTACACTGAGGTCATAGAATAAGATTTTCAATAAATTTTGTGAGTATTGCAGTGTGTTTGCTTCGATTAATAGTATTAGTGTTTGAAGATCATGTTTGTCTGAAGATATTAAAAATCAATTTTTAATCAACAGCTATAAAAACATATTTACCATCAATGAATATCCCAGTTTTTATATCTCGTTTTCACAGATTTTTTTATATTTTCTTCCATTGTCTCAGTAGGTTTATTGTTTTTTAACGGTACTTCAGTAAACAATGAAACAATAGATCAACCGACTTAACGATTTTTCTGAGTTAACTTTAATAAATATTAAATATCCTTCATAGATTGTTCTTGTGTTCTAATATTCGGGAGAAAGGCAGTAAATAACAAGGAAATTTTAAATACGATTTTTACTGCAAGTAAATCAAATTCGTTTACACGAGAATGATGTTTTTATATTTTTCATTCAATGTGTCGGCTCGCCTTGCACGAGCCATCCATTTCAAACCTACGAAAAAACAAATTAAATGAATTTCTTGCTTTAATGATAAGGTCAAGTGATTTTTGGATCAAGCCAATTTTTTCGAATTATACTCATTAGTCTCTAGATTTGAGAACAGACACTAAAATAACATGGCTATGATTGCTGACAAAGTTTTAACCGCTTTTCGGTATTATGCGTAGTAAAGATGTGTATGTTATGTATTATACTACTGTTAGCATTGATTCGGGTATAATTTTAAGAAATTCAAAATTTTTGTATGAGGTAAAAAATAAGATTCGACAAATTCGCAATTCGTTCCGTTCCAATGTTGAAAAGTATTAAATTACAAAATTTTTGGTTATAGGAACAGTTATTTTAAATTTTTCAGGAACTTTTAAATCTATTTTTAAAAGTTCAGGGCGTTGAAATTTCTTTTTAATGTCTGGAATTTTTCCGACTTTGTCCGACTATATTTTCGTTCATACATCAAAAATTGTGTGCCAAATGATCGTTCACTTTTCAAAATACTCACAAGTGACAGACTTATTTACTTTTCATTTGATAATAAATTTTCTGATAATAACTCAATTGACTTGCTGTTTGAACTCGGAGTTTTACTGAAATGCCATTTAATATACATCGAATATTTAGACTTCACGCTTTTATTTGAAAGAATTCCAAACTAGAATGGAAAAGAAGTAAAAATTAATATAAAACCAGCCCGATTCAATATAGCAAAGTATATTATCACAGACTATTTTTCTTATCCAATAATTACCTTTATAACTATCAGGATTCGTGGAATCGAAAAGCCTATTTCTCGTGTCCAAGAAATTGCTGGAGTATGGTTTAATGCAATTTAGTTATTGTTAAAAATTATCGCCCTACAAATTTTAACAATAAATTTTGCAAATCTTCTGCACAAAATAATGTTTAAAAGGTCAAAATTAACTTACTCTAAGTTTTAGGTGTTGAATCCTAAAAATATCAAAATAAAGATCTCCATATGTTTCACAGACCTATATTTTCGAGATCGGATAATTTTACCATATTTTCTTTCATGCATGTTAAACAACCAAATCAAAAAATGAAAATCATGGATTCGTGGAGTACTATATAGATCCTGGCTCTATCGACGTGACATGTTGATTTTATTTTTCGAAAATATTCATTGATTTAATTTAGAGGTCCCCTAACGACTTGAATGAGGTCTTCGTTTCTAATTCTGCTAAAATAATCAATATATTGAACAAATTCAAAACGATTATTCTTGAATAAAATTTTCTTTTTAAGGTAAGTTTTTGTTTCAATATTCACTGCTTTTGGAGTGTCATCGTGAATAGTTCAGAGCATATATGTGGACGAGTCGTATTTTATTCAATTTTAAGGATTGAAGGTTCAGATAATAGTATTACTGTTTAATATTTGAGTTAAATGTCTCGGTAGGATCTTTCAAATATGAGTCCGAATAGATATAATGGATTTTTGGAAGATTGAAGTGAAAAAAAGTCTTATAAGTTCAAAATTTGACATAAATATACTCATTTATGTCAAAATTAAATATTTGTCAAAGAAAAAATTATGTAATCGTATATTTTTGCTTATTTTTCACTCCAAAACGGAAATTTACCCTCAACGCATATTTTGTTATTTGTTTTTTTTATCAGACTGTAAGATAGGCTAATTATATTATTCCTTCTTAAATTAGTAAAACTGGTTTAAGCCATATTGATCGTTGGTGTCGTTATGTGTTTTTAAGATGGCCACGACAAAACCAAAAACTCGTATCAAGTATATTCTACACAGAGTTAATTTTTTAAACGCTCTCTGCCAACGACAAATCTAAGTTGTAAATAAAAGAATACTGTATTTTAACAATTTCTAAAAAAAATATTCATGCGTATTGATATTAATGTATTTTCGTCATACATGTAATCTTAAAATTTCTGACGATTGGATTTAAATCGATAGAGAAGGCTAATTCAGTTAAATGTATTAAATTGAATCACTTTAAAAATATCAAAAATTTTCAAGGTATCAACAAGAGATATATTCATCACCTGCGTGTCGTGAAAACCATCATTGGAACATAGCATTTTCGCGAAACCCAAAAAGATAGGAAATTTAAGATTTATGCAATTTCCACATAAGTGTTGATATATATTCTAAAAGTAAAATGTTCGTTATGTTCATATGCTATCTTATCATCTTTGAAAAATGGAGCAACGGGATGCGCGTTTCCTTTAAATGAGGATGCGCAAAACGCTGAAAATTTATCGCCATAACGACAGGTATAGGTATAAAGCGATTTCTCAATTTTTACAATTTTAACCTACCACTTTTATGTTGAGTGAACTATAGAGTAAAGATATTAGTAAGATAAGAATCAGGCTTTTGTTTCTTGGTATAATTGTATAATACATACGATTTTTGAATACCCACTCTGAACGATATTAAAAATTATAAAATATCGATATAAATTCGTATGTTGAAATTTTTCTAATTTATCGTTAGAATAAAAAGCTTAACATAAATATTGTGAATATAATGGTTGCACCCGAGTGATGGTTTAAGATGTCAAAAATTCTCACTCACACGTTTCAAGTAATGATACTGAAAATAATAATTTTATTTGTATTATTAATATAGTAAATGAAACCTAAATAGTTTTTCGACGAACCATAGCTGGAGTAATCAGCATAAAATTTAAGAGACATCGAATTTTACGTTGTTAAACAAACATGTCTTTGAATGACACAAAATATAATAAATCTTTTTTATGTCTTGATTAAAACTCCAGACTTAAAGCTTTGATATTTGATACCGAAAAAAGTGGAAAATCATTGAAATCACATCAAAATACATAATTTTTGGTCAAAAAGTAAATTAATAGTCTAAACTAAGACCAATGAACGATTACTAAATATGGTAGATGCTTTACAATTTATTAAAGTTTAAAAAATTCTATTTTAAGGGGATAACCCCATTTTCGATAAAGGTAACCCATTTTAGCATTCATGTTTCGATATTTGATATCTAACACGAATCTGAAGTTTTGGAGTGACAACTACACCAACATATGCCATTATCAGAAGTAAATAATATTTTCATCAAAGTACAATGCTAATTTCAAACAATAGAAATTTTTTTATTTGAATTAAGCATCCTTTTGTTGCTTTTCAGGCGAATGAAAAATTGGTATAAACACCAGAATATACGACAACTCCAAGAAAACGAAGATATTTGTGAAAATTTTTAACCTAAGATTAATCAACTATCTTATCGTATAATTTATGGAATGTATGTACTATCATCCTGAATATAAGTCATTAAAAATTACTTTAAAAGTTCCTACTTTATCGTTATCGATATTAAAATATGTTGAACTGAAATAAAACAATTTAAAGTATTATCATTCAAAATCATTAAAAGCTAGGTTTCCTCCAGCTCAAAATTCCTGCATCTTCGATTTTTTCGCCACTAAAACAGCGGGTTATTGCTAGACATGCGCATTGTTTCATTCTTTCATTAACTAACATCATTTGAAATGGAATTCGATAAATGCATGGATGATAACGATTTTGATGATTTTGACATCAACCCGGAGGATTTAAACCGCCTAGAATACGAAGCCACGCAATATTTTAGCACACAAGCCAACAAAGAATTATACGATGAAAAAGAAAATGCTCCGGAAACCTTTTACTCGGCGAGCAAGACGAAAAAATCTGAAAAAGGCACTACCAATGAGCCATCATGTAAAAGAGCGCGATTTGAAAATTCTACCAGTTTAAATACCACTTTAGTACCCACCAGGAAAAATATCAATTTCCAGGTGTATAGTATTATAAATTCTCTGAATAAAATGAAAGCTGACATGAATCTGGAAATTATTGAGAATTTTCTCGAATTATTAAATGACGAAATCGCCGAGGTATTACTTTTTGTTTTAAAGGCTAACAACGAGGAGATGGAACTCATTGTAAATCTAATAGAAGATTTTATCCACTCCAGATTGCTACCAGTATTTACGATGATAAATTTCTGAATCTTATCTTAAATTCTTGCTTAACAATTGCTGAGTCAATACTTAAACGGGATTTTGCTTTGTACTTTTTTAAAAGTCATAAGATCTGTCTCGTTTTACGAAAGATTGACCTCTTGTTTAACTACTACCCTGATTGGCGCTATTGATTGTTTTACATTTTATCTGATTTCGAAAATCTTCCTGGAATTATCTTATAAAAATATCTTGTTGATTTATAATCCACCCAGTAATTTTATGAGACAATCAGATTGTCTTCTTTCGAGATTCTGCCATTCTTTCAATGAATTCGGCGTTGATGAAGATTGGGAATTATTTTTACCTGTAATCATAATAAATAACACAAGATCATATTTGCTGTAAACAATGTTGAAAAGTTCCATGAAATACCTGATTGCGATTGCTTAAACGATGTAGAGTTGTTATATAAAATAGTATTTCGATACGTTGTTCAAACTCGCTCAAAATGTTATCATAAAATACCCTAACTTATTGGTGAAGGACGAACGCTCGACAATAAAACAAGGTGTTAATATCATATATGAGTGCATAAAGCAGATTTTCAAATTTTCACATTTTGTTGTGAACTGCCAGAAAAAGTCAAGATTGAACATCCGATACCAATACTTGCTCCTGGCAGGTGCTCCGTTAGTCTACAAGTTTAGAAACATGACACAAAATGAAGGTATTTTGTAAAAATATTTGAGTTATGGAAATGGATGAATTATTGGAACATGAGCCAGGTTACGAAACAACAAGAAGAAAATAAATTATTTTAATTTAAATATCGTCAATATTAATTTCCTCATCAGAAACCGCAGTTTCAACTGCGTGGCGACTAGGGCATAACAGTTCATCTGTCTTCGCGTCATTTAATGACTCGAACTCGATATCGCAGGACTGCTCGGATGACGACTCTTCTTCAGCTGTTTTAAGCCAGTTTATGAATTGTGATGCGGCTCTGTGCACATCTTCGGTTAACTTAGCATCTCCCAAATATCTTTTTGACTTTTTTTGACTCCACTGTATGAATGTTTCTTCCTGAACAAGTTCCAATTCGTAAACGCACATGAAAATCTTTGAAACTCTAGGAATAAGCTGAGATTCTTTAGAAATCACAAGTTCAATACTACTGATGAAGTGACGTTCACTTCGAATTGACGTGATGAGTCGCCGAATCAAATCCTTATATTTTACAATTTGCGCAACCGGATCCCCAGTTTGAAATATTATTTCTGAGACAGCTACGATAGCCATGTCGCTGAGATCAAGTCTTTTTGTTTCATGGATTATCCGATCGAAGGAGTCAGAAGAAGAATTTTCAATAGCATCCTTTGTGAAGTTCATGAATATATTAAGCCTTTCCTGTTCGCTCTTATCAAGATCTTCATTAAAAGTCAGCTCGGCAGCACGCTGAGAAAGTTCATTCATGCGACGTTTGACAGCTTCCCGACTTACGTCGCAGGACCATTCCACCTCATTAGACGGCTTGGTTTCGACTTCCTGCTTCTGTGGTTTTTCCATTTTTGAGTGACCGTTAGTACGGAGAACTTGAACAGGAGGGGGTTCATGCGGTGGGTGTTTCATGATATAGGTATCGAGGCGATGAGGCTGAGAAACGAAGGTGACGTTCCCACAGGCCTTGCATGTCAGCTTTATTTTGTCCTTTTTGTTGAGTACCGCAATGACTGTCTCCGGGTTTTGACATGCAGAACAAATAAGATATCGCTCAATGAAGTCGTAAACTAATTCCTGTAGCTTTGAATCGTCATGCGCCCCGTTGACGATGTAGCGATCATTCCTTGTGTCCAGAATTACTTGAGCACCAAGTTCAATCCCTAGGTACTTGGTCGGATATTCGGGAGGCACACTGAGGGATTTTGCAACGTCAGCTACATTCGACAAAACTGTTTTAATTCCGTTTCCTCGACCTTCAACTTTTCCGATTATTCTGGGCATTTTGTATCTGTAAAAAGGATCATGAACTTTCTTATTGATATTAATTTGTGCCATTTCTTATCATGAGTAATAAAGTTCATCAAACAGCTGAGCAAATGTTTCAATGAAGCGCAAAGGCGTTCGGTATGATTTTATGCAACTGCGAAGTAGCTCGTATATATTCGTAAAAGGGGCTTGGGAATTAATTTTATTTTTATAATTTTCTATTTTAACACTGCGAAAACATATCAAAGTTAAATATTTTTTATAAATGATTTTATTGTAAGTCTCTTAAATTTTCCCATCATATTATTGCTAAACGATTTGGAAATTTTTGAATTATTACAGTTTTCTATAAATATCTAACGTAACTCCCATTTAATATCAATAAAGATAATATTTTAATTGCGCAATACGAAATTATAGCGAAACAATAAAATTAAATCGGGCCGTTTTGGCTGTTAACTAGTGACAGCTGAATGAGAAATCACGTTTTTAATTTATAATTTTTGAAGGAGAGATAAAAGACATTTTATGGTCGATGCAAACGCTTGCGCAAACAATATAAAACGATATGTATTTTCTAGCCGCTAACTCCCTCAACATATACTCTGAATAATCCTTTTTTACCATCATACGCGTTAATTTGTTAAAGAAATTATCTAAGTTCTATTTTAATAATGAATTGCTTGCAAGTAACAATGGTTAAATTTATAAGTCTTAGAAATCCGAATGAGTACGTTGAACATGTCCTTAATGCGCTGTTATCAACCTTAATTTCTGTATTTCACGTATATAACAAAATATTATTAAAAGGGGATGAGATTATCATCCTTAAACATTATTTTCAGACATTTTTAACTTCAAAAAGATAGTCTGTTCTACCACTTGAAATTTTTTTTATCATTTACTGTTTATTTATATTTTTATTGCATGGGATTATGCTGAATTTATAAGGAGTATTATCCCATACAGCGATTGTAAATGATATTAACTTTGATTCAGTGTTATTTAAAAGATTAAAACTGGGGAGTTGAAAACACAATAGACAGTGGACGAAAAAAAACATCTGATTGTCATTCGAGTTTTAATCCGGTTTAATAAATAATTTTTTTACTCATGAAATAGAGTTTGATTGATTAAGATTGAATCGAAGCATAAATAAAAAAAGTTAAACTAACACTGCGAAGTAATTTTAAATAAAGTCTTATTTTTAAAAACTCGTGAAAAAATGATCCAGTTCTTTTCCTATTTTATTATGCGATTCTGTTGTTTTATTTCTGCGAATTCTACAATTTTAGAACCAGGTGTATTTTAAGACCAGAAATTTAATAAAATAACAAATAATCAATTCACAGTCCTTATATTGATCAAAGCTGGAAGTATAAAGAAAAAATATTCCTAATTTTTGCTATCGCTCAGTAGTTTCGAATTTTAAGATACATAAGGAATATGTTTTGTGATAGACGAATCGACTGGCACGTGCGCACGTTGAATTCTATTCAATTTGATTAGACAACAAATACAACAATTCTCTATATCAATTTATTCATCAGGCGATTCCTTAGAAAATATTTTAATTGGTGGCTCGTTATAGGTTATTATTTTTATTTAAGAAATCTAAACTTTCTTTGAAAGATTCATGATTACAGAATTTTTTATTGTTAATAAGTCTAAATATATAAATGACTTCACATTATAATTTATTTTTATTGATGATTTGAATAATCTTAGGTTAGTTTCCATTACTTATTCGCAGATGATTTCTTCATTATTATGTAAGCTAAGAAATTAATACTTTGCCTCACTCGTATTTATTTATTCTTATTAAAAGACAAATTTAAAATAGTCAACGATGCGCCATTTTAACGTTTACCATAAATCAAGAAAGCTAAAATTTTTTATCAAAAAATCTCAATAGTTGCTATTGAATTTAAAAGAATTCTGTATTGTGATTAATCACACGATAAATATTAGTTTCACAGGTTCCATTATCTTTGAGATAGTCCCCCAATTTGAAAGATATAATTAATTAACTTTAGCAGTATGACTTTCAACGAAGAAGCTTACGAGATATAATTTGAAAGTATAGTAAATTTTACACATTTCAACATAAATGATTTATTATTCGTGTACGAAAGGTTAAATTTCGATTGTCTCATCCTATGATCTAAGTGGAACTCGTCAGGCGAAAACTTGATAATATGAATGTTGAGATGAAAAATATCGAAACTAAACCTATAACTAAAAATGAGATAAAATATCTTAAAATATATAAGTTAATATTTGTAATAATCTGTAGACAGCTAAGCGCATGCTGACATTATCATTGATTTTTTCCGTTTTATCTTTCGAAAAATCCGTGCTAATTAACCAGAATGCTAATTTTCGA